>JAHWFO010071827.1:253090-351763 GCA_023313115.1 Rhysida immarginata | reverse complement strand
GGATAAGTGCAGGTTGTTGTTGACAGTTTTGTGTGCATACGATGCCGTTCACGACAATAGGTCGCAGCGGCGATCGTCTCCCCCTGCTGCAGGAAGCTGTAATGCACTACACCACGGATGTTCCACCCAACTGTAACCATGAGCTTCCTGGGGTGCAAGGGGGTTTTAGGGAACTGTTGCGGGGGTTCATCAGCATCCAGCCACTTGCTGACCATTTCCTATTGTCGTATAGGAGCCACTTCTCGTCGCAGGTGACAATGCAATCGAGAATCCCCACTTCTTCATGGCGCATAAGCAATTCCGTACTCACCTCCAACCGACGATCCTTTTGGTTTTCCGTAAGTTCATGTGGAACCCATTTGTTCAGCTTTTTCACTTTGCCGATGGTCCTAAGGTGTCTACTGACAGTCGACGCTAATACAGCATTGTCCCGAACAGTTTTTGACGGGTCCTCTTCCACAGATCGTTTCAGGTCAGCGTCATTCAACACGTTGGGCGGTCTGTCGCGTGGCTCATTTGCCAGGTCCGTCTACTCCCCGCCCGCAATTTTCGAATACGTTGGACAGTACGTTCGTTTATGGTGCCTACACTGAATACCTTATTCGAAGTTTCGAGATGCAGTGTAATTCAACCTGAACTCGTAAAGCATTATCACATATCATGACGATCTTCACTTGTGTTCAAACGCTATTAAATTTCAGGCAGTAGTCGCTGATAGGTTTATCTATGGGAATGTACCACCTTGTTATGGGCCACTTGCTACTAAACGTGGAAACCGTGCTGAAGCGCGAAACACCACTAACAGGCAACTGACACTATGCCAGATGACATCAGATTTTAACCAGGGTGATACTAGAGCTGTACTGATGCAAACTATGCGACGAAATCTGGTGTCCATGGGATATGGAAGCAGAAGATCCATGAGGGTGCCCTTGTTAAAAACAAGACATCGTCAGCAACGACTCTCCTGGGCACATGAACACATTGACTGGACACCTGATAACTGGAAATGTGTGACCTGGTCTGATGAGTCTCGATTCCAGCTGATACGAGCTGATGGTAGGGCTCGTGTGTGGCACAGACTCCATGAAGGCCATGGACCCAAGTTGTCAAGCATGCACTGTGCAAGCCGGTGGTGGCTCCGTAATGGGCAATTGTGGGAAACTCCAGTTGGAATGGTTGGCAATGTCTTCAGATGTCTTCCATTGACTTGTGGAATCAATGCCACATCGCACTGTGGCACTTTGCTGGGCTAGAGGAGGTCCCACACGTTATTAGGTGCTATTCCATGACTTTTGGATGTGAGTGTATAAGGTATGCCCAAATGAAAATGAGACTACGGTTATATCTAACTGATATTTTAATTACATAATATTTGACGTACAGTTAATGTTTAACATGACGCCTACACATAATTGCCTTTGATAATGATGCACTGATCTCAGAGCATAAGAAGCGAATGATCACTTCAATATTGAAACTCCTGGGTTGCAAACGGATCCTTTTTCCACGGTGTTCTGCACTTCCTTGTCGCAGGTGAACCGATGATCTGTCTGCAAATACAGGAGTCAAATGGGGAGATTTGGGGGCTGTACAGAGGATGTTTGAGGACTTCCCATCAAAATGTTTCCAGCAAGTGGAGGGTCTTCTTGGCCACAAGTGGTTTAGCGTTGTCCTGGAGCAGCACTATCCATTTCGAGCTTCTCTCTGCGCTTTCAATGGCTCATTTCGGCTTCAGCAATGTGTTGCAGTACCGTTCAGCGTTAACTGTTTCACCAGTCGAGGAGCAATAGGTCCTCCTTCGTCGAAAAAGAAACTGAGGATCACCTTTCTGGCCTTCATGGCAGAGTGAGCTGTTTTTGGATGTGGGGAGCCGGGATGATGCTACATCTATCGAGAAACATATTTACCAACTTTGATTAGATAGAATGGCGCTACATGGAAAGTCTTCTTTTCATTTGGGCACACCATATATTTCCCAATCATTACCTAAATTATATGTTTGTGCTATGTGTTATCATTTTTTATGAAGTATTCTTCCTTAAGTATTCTTTTCCAATCTATTTTGTACAAAAAACAAAAATTAAGCAAAAACTGTGGAGTGGAACAACCATAAAAGGGGAACCTCTAATCCACAAGGACAAATGAAATACTGGATATGTTTTTCGGCTACCAAATAGCCATCTTCAGCAGTGAGAGAGACTATTCAGACTCTGAAACTGATCAGAAGTGAGATAATCATCTCAGCTGCTCACACGTCAGCAGTTGCATCATATTAAGATGGACTGTGTGTGTGGTCAATCACTATAAACTGACAGATTAATACCCTCAGTTAAACCAACACCACCTAAAGAGAAAGCCTGAGTGCGGAAACGTCATACATTGTTACATCATGATACGAAGTCATAATTTAGAGCTTATTATTGGTAGAAATGCGATTAAAGATGACTTTTAATAATGATGTAACAATGTACGAAATTTTCGCGCTCAGGCTTTGAGTAGAGGTGGTGTTGGTTAAACTACAAATGAGTGAGGCACTTTAAAGTTTCTGCAAGTATAAAAAAAAATTCAGTTTGGAATCACGGATCAAAGGATCGGGAAGTCCCTGGTTCTAAAGAAGGGAACGAGATATAGTGATGGGCAGTTGGCATCTAGTGAAGAGGTGAAGGGATTTGTAAATTTTAAAAATTCTTTTTTGATACTGTCGTCGGCGATGCAATTAATTACAAGTGCTATTTTATTTTCAACCTACAATGGGGGCATAAAATAAAGAAAAATGTGATTAACAAAATTATTTTATTACCAGGAGTGCTGTACAATCAAAGTTACCTTTTGACATAGTCACCGTAAAGATTGAGACATTTTTCATACAGAGTTGAAAAATGGAAAGTAGGATTATTCTAAAGTAATGGTGTGAGATATTTTCCATGTAATAAAATGTACAGACAGAATATACTTAAGTTCAATGAAAGTACATTTGACCATTCACAATGACTTCCTGTAGATCCAAACATTGGAGGCTTTTCTAGAAATTCTACGCAGATGTTGACAATCGATGATAACACAGTCTTAGTTGAATCTGGTAAGATGACTGTTTTAGTAGGTGCCAAATGTTGGAGTCGTTTTACAGATGGCAAACAATATCTCATAATCAGATGTGGTGGTAAATTATAAATTAAATGGAACAATCTGACAAAGAATTAAGAAACTTCTTCATCTTCACTTAAATTCCCTTACGAAAACATTATTATCACTTTCATCGTCTGTATTCAAACAGAATTAAGGAATTGCATTGTTCTATTACATTTATCATTTGCCATCACATCATTTAACCATCTGTGAAGAGACTCCCAATATTTGGCACCTACTAAACAGTCATCTTACCATCATTTTCAACTAAGACTGTGTTATCATTGAATGTCAACATCTGTGTAGAATTTCTTCTAGAAAAGCCTCCAATGTTTGGATCTGCAAGAAGTCATCCTGAATTTTGAGTGGTCAAATTTACTTTCATTGAACTTAAATACATTCCATCTATACATATTATGACATGGAAAATATCATATCATTACTTTAGAATTTTTCATACCAGTGGACAAGTTTTCCAATACCGTCTTCATAGAAGTCTGCCACCAGGATGTTGAAAAGGTCTCCACATCTTGAAGCTCTTCCTTCTACGAGGCATGCTGTCTTCTGCAATTGTTTTGATTCATGACTTAACCGGTAAGCCAACAACTTCTTGAGCAATTTTAATTCCTTTTTTATGAGCTGCTTTCAATTGTGATAACACCACATTCAAAATAGTTCCTTCAAATAGTTGGGAATCTTTTTTCTTTCTTTTTTTTTTTCTAGTATTATTTAGTTGTAATACACCTGTTTGTTTAAAGATTTTAGGTTGCTTACGTCAAAGTGAGCTTTTTACATTCGTATTTAGTTCTTTTTAGTTGCCTCAAATAATTTTGAAGCCTCCTTTTTATCCATGGAGTTGGAGGGCTAGGCCCGAGAAATGTTTTATCTAGAAATAAAAAAAAATTGAATTATTTTATATTCACAAACAGATTTTTCAGTCATGTTGTTTATGTCGATATAAGAAAAATATATATATTTATCATTGCTGGAGATAATCAGAATTTTTTTTCCCTGTGTGAATATATAGCAATGATGATTATTGAATGATATATGATATTTTTTTATACACCATATTGGATATTATTTCAGATAATAAGCTAATTATAACAAAGGAAAAGAGAATGAGAGTTTAACATGGATGAATGATTTGCTTTTATAGGATATTTTTAATTTGATGTGGAAGCACATCTTGCTTCTAAAGCTTTTGGAGAATTTAGAAGTTGTTTTGAGTAACTGTGCTCTTTATAATATTCTTAGTTATTCATTCACACAGGGAAATAATTTTGATTATCATCTCCAACAGCAATAATATCTACGAGGAGAAATCAGAAAGTAATGCCATTTATTAATTTCAAAGAAAATTACAAAACATATAGGCAAACAACTAAGTGCAGCTGTAACTATGTCTTTATCTACTTTTCCACATAGACACCTTGACTATTTAAGCTTTTATCTCAACACTGCACCAGTTTCAGAATACCCCGTTCATAGAACTCCGTCGGCTGTGAATACAGCCAATGGCGCATGGCAGATTTGAGTTCCTCATTAGTCTCAAACCTCTGATCACCCAGAAATCTCTTTATGGTGGACCAGTTTTGCTTAGATGACGTAGGCCTCGCAAGTGTGCATAGTAATGAAGAAATCTATTATAGTTTTCTCTTTCTGGTCGCTTATCCCAAATAGCACATTTCACAATAGGTAGTGGCGTTGACGGTTGAGGCAGGAACTCTGTGAGTAGGATACTTTATATATCCCAAAAAACTTTAAGCATAATTTTCTGAGCTGAAAGATAAATTGAATTTATTGCAAACTGGAGAATGTGAACGTTCCACATCATGCTTGCATTTTTAGGCTCAGCTGTGAAGTGCAAGACCCAAGATTCATCTCCTGTGACAATGCCATTCTGAAATGTATTTTTCTTCTTGTATTGCTGCAGATGTTGCAGGCTGCATGCCATTCTGTTCTGATATCAGACTTTTTGGAATCCAAGCTTCTCATGCACTGTTTATCGGAAAGGCCAAGTCTTCTTTTCCGAAGCAATTTACACCATTTGCGCACTTTGGAATAGTCTAGACAGTTGGCATTGTAAACTTCTACCATCTCACCATGAATTTTAGCGCATTTCTTACCTTTTGCAAAAAGAAACCTTATAAGAGCTCGCTGTCCTTCCACTCTAGATGATGTGATAGTAGCAGCCATTTTTAAATGACTGATAGCACATATGCGTATGCGTAGGAATAATTCTTGTTATGCACATATGCCTGTGTATTCACTCGGCCTTCTTTTTGGCTATGTTAACTTTTACACAGCGACTATATTTCCTCCATTAAAAATGATGTTACTTTCTGATATCTCCTCGTACTTTCTTTACAACCTCTGGCAAAAAGAACCCAAGGATCTGTTATTTATTTTTTTCCAAGGGGACAGGTGATGTTACTTTTTTCCAATACACTTTTTAGAATTTTAAATGTCGCCCGTCCCCCCTCCCCCATCGATTTTAAGTGAATGTTTAATTGTTATATACCGTTCGAAAGAGGAGAATTTAAGAAACAAAATGGGTATTTGAAAATATAAATTAATACGTGTAGTTATTTGAAAATTTGAGGAAGAAGTGTTGCAATCAAGTGAATTTGATATTGATGCGTTACTTTTTGCCAAAGGTTAAAGTTTAACAACAAACCATATAATATTGGGAATACAAGTTAAAGTTTTGAATTGAAATAGATTTCCTTTGTTAGGAAAATGTATATTCTATTGGTAATTTTTATTTTTATTTATTTATTTTTTTTTTTAATCATTCATTGCGTTAATTCATCTTAGTTAACTTTATAAGATAATTCATTACTCAATTACAGATCACATTACACAATCATCCAAATTAGATAGATTACAATCATAAAAAAAAAATAAACAAAAAAAACTTGTTCAATCCGACGGAATTCTAAACAACGATAATTCCGATGGTTGTCTTGCAGTCTCTCAGTGCACACCAGTGATTTGGGTTTAAACTCATTTTTGAAAATGTTTAAAGTTTCGTAATACGCATCTTAGCTCGACAGTTTCACAAATTGAGCAGAACTGAAAGTGAAAGTAGGCCTCTCTGGGATCCTTCAGTGTTTGAATTCACTTTGACTGGGCATCGTTTAGAAAAGAATTTTTCTTTTTTAAATTTCTCTTTCTTAAACAATTAAAGGGATTCGCTTTTATTAATACAAAATTCAGATTTCATTTTTCAGATGTTTTGATGTTCTCGAAATGCGGTCATGGCATCGCGCCTGAAAGTAGCCAATACGTGAACACTATTCAAATAGTGCGCCCACGTGTTCCTCTATCAGCTGATTCGTGACCGTGACTACGTGCGTGAGTTGCTCAAGTTTGCAAGAACGACGAACAACGTGGAGTTAGAAGGATTTTTCAAAAATGCAGTAATTCCTTTAATATCTGCCTTTTCTTTTGGAAAACCATACAGAAAGGATTTGAAACGTAGAAATTAATTGTTGGTAACGTCGACGATAGAAGAATTATCTCTTGGGAAAAAATATTTGCGCAGTAAGTATTGTCGACATTATTTCTTATCGCTCTCATTTTGTGCCTTTTATTTTTTTTAGCTTGAATATGCACAATTTTGGTTGCTGTTACTTTTACGGAGAATTAAACGTTTTTATAATTGCGTATTGGTTTAAATGGTGAGAATTATTATTATATTTTTTATAATTTAACTTGTTAGTACGCCGGTGGTGCTCTTTTCACTTGGAATTGCCATGCGTTTTTTCTTTTCAGCTATTTGGACTAATTTTGAATATTGCATATTTAGAATAACTCGCAACGGCATATTATCGCCGTTTAAGGAATTTTCGTTCATCTTGCATGAAGTAAGTAAGTTGAAGTTATAGTTTACCGATACTTTTAATTATTTTTTTTTATTTTCAGTGTTGCTTTATTTTCTTTTCAGAGCGAGCTTTTCCTTCAAGTATCAACGAGCGCTACGACATTTTCCGTTTTGCATATAGTCGCCATTACACACTTTTACGTGCTATTTAATGGAATTTTCATTCGTCTTATGACCTTATTACTTTGTTTCGGACAATATTTAGGATTTAATGATTGCTTATTGGATTTAGTCGGAGTTAACTATCACGGAGCACGTAAGTTGAAGTTTTACTTATCCAACATTTTTCAATTCACTTTTATTATCACTGTTTTCCTTCTTTTCAGATGGGGTTATCAATGCCAATGAATTGCTTATTGTGTTGTGGCTTGTAATAGCATCAGATACTACTAGAGTGAGCGACTTCAGTCGTCTGAGAATTGCTTAATTGAGAATGTCTGTATGGATTCATTATTGCCAGCGCTAATCGAGTCGATGAAGAGGAGCAACGACATTGCCCTGCTTTTCTAAGAGTTCCAGCGTCTTCAATTTGGATTCTTGTGCCGTGGACAATGCAGCTGTTTGAGAAGATAGAATTCAACAGAAGAGACAATTCGACTGTGCCTGTTGCTGTTTATGGACTAGCATACCTGGTGAACTCAAGTGATTTTTAAGAACTTCTCTTTTGGAGATTTTGCAAATGGACTACTTCTATTCAGTTGTGGAAGACGTTTTGTAAGACTACTCATTTGCTTGTTACGTTTTTCAGTTCATTGTGTATACTTGATTCATTTCTTTTGATTGTCAAAGATCTCTTGTAAGATAATTCCCAGTTTTGTTTCACTTTACAATTTTGATTCTGAATTGTTCTGATTTACTTGTATTCATTGTTTGTTAAAAGTCTCAGCTTTTAGTGTTTCACATTTCTTGTGGTTCTTTTCTTTGTATTTTTTAACTTGGTTAATAAAATAAAAAAAAATAAAATCAATAGTTTCATTTGTATTATTTATCTTTACTTTTATTTAAAAATTTCACTTTTTATATAAAAAATTTAAAATTATATACAAATTTTCACATAAATTTTGGCAAAAAATGCCTGAAAATAGGCCAAAATCACGTTAAAAAACTGTCTTAAGTCCAAAATCGATTTTTCAGAGCCTACCGTAAACTGGAAGATTTTGGCGAGTCGCGGAGTGATCTCCCCCAGTAAAATTACTGAGAGAGGTGGCCCGAAGATATAAGTTTGCCCCCAGATGAGTGCGATTTACTTGGCAAAATTAACTTTTATTTTTTTTAAACTTACTTTTGAAAGACAATTCAGCAGAGACAAGTGCTTTGAAAACGTCGAGTGGCATGCTTTTGGAGATAGGTTATTTTCCAGGGGTCAAAGTTCATAGTTCAAAGGTCATTTCTGGACTTAGAATATTTTTTCTCCATTGCTTTCCCCTATCACCACATCCAAATCAAGCAAGAACAACCAACAAAGAAATTAAAATTTTACACAAGAGGCATTTAATGGACTTAAAATTGATGTACATAAACATACAAGAGGACTGAGTAGTTTAATGCACTCTGTACATAAATTGCATGTTGGCATGTTATGTTCTTACTGGGTTGCAAAGGAGCTGTTGATTTGTGGGCCTCAAAGCACGTAGATTCGTCTCGCTTAATTGTTTTCAAGATGAAACTTATCTGAAATGAGAAAAGAAAATGATAGAAAATGCCAAGTAAAATCAACAGTCAATCTGGGGTTCATAATGCATTTAATATGCTTTTTATTTGTCCATATACATATTCTGGTTATTCTTTTACAATTATAAATACTTTTTTCTTTTTTTTTTTTTTTTGATTATTAAATTACATGCAGAGAAACAATATAGAAACATTAAAATAAAATTAAAATTTTTCTGTCATTGTAATATAAAGAAACTTTAACTTTTGTCGTTAATCTTTAACTTGTGTCTTGTAATTCAAAGAATTGCCTTTAAAACACCCCGTGCCCGCCCCCCCCATTAATATTTTATTTTTTTTCATTTTTTTTTTTTTTAAAGAAACTCATCTGATACAACAAAGGAAAAAATTATAAAGAGGTTACAGAATGCTTCTTTCTCTGTACATCAAATCATACTTTTAACATACCAAAAACAGAAATGAGGATTTGTGTCATTATACTTGATATTCACGTCAGGTCCATTTTCTACATGCTTGCATCATTCATTTCGGTTTCAGTGAACCTGTGAAAATAAAAAGATGAATCTGTCATAAAGGAGCATTCTCTTTTCATTTGATAAACTATTGTTTCTAAATATACAGTGGAGGCCGGATAATAGGACCACATTGGGACAGTCCTAATAACCGATTGGTCCTATTATCCGAGCTAACAATACAGTATAGATCGGGATTGGGACCTGGAATGTTTGTCCTAATAGGCGGCTGGTCCTATTATCCAGTGGGCATATTATCCACTGTAGTCACTAACTAATCCTCTCTGATAAAGAAAAGATTGTATTTCTTAAAGGGTTACACTTTTCTGGTTAGAATATTAATTGTATTTATTCTATTGTCACTACAAAAGCTGAGAACCATACATGGAAACACATGATACATATGGATATTTAAGCAAATGATTGAACTGGATAAGAAGTTGCTTCGAAACATGGCAATTATAATTTTAATCAAGAGGAAATGCAATCCTTAATAGTTTAAATGTAGATGGAAAGCGTGAAAGAATACAGGTCAGAAAAATGCCTAGGTGATATCAAATAGAAGCCTATTTGTACATCATACAGGGTATGGCAGAATGAAAATGCAAAGGGTACAGTGGTGTGGAGAACAGGCAAACGGCCTCTTGTCTTCAGCTATGGCTTGGTCAGGTGAGCATAGTGCATTTGTTGTTGAGGAGTCTATTAAAAATGGTAAGTCACTGATAGCAACACACAGCATGCCTTTCGCGTTCACTTTATGCTCAGTCAATGGGACCCTGAAAGACTTAACCAGGAGCTATACCAACTTCATCCCCAAACTTTGCAAGCTCCTAAAGAGGTTGCTGACATTCAACTGAAATGACTCACAGAGCCTCAAGAAAGACTCAACCAGTGTATTTATATAGAGGCCACCACTGAATTATGTGTAATAAAATATTTGTTATATCTTATTTGGTTTGGTTTTTACTACCTTCCCAAATTGGAGTGTTCATTCTGCCACAACATGTACAAAGCAGTTTTTCCTAAATTATTTCAATTATACAGTGAAACTTGTCTCGGGCAAATAATGAAAGGACTAAAAAATTTCCCACCAAAATGCATCTTAAAATCAGAAACACAATCATCTGGAACTAGTAAGAAATAGATACCAGCACAAAATAAGTTATGTCAGCCTATTGACTGATAAAGAACATGGATAGACAAAAAATCCAAGTTTCAATTTGAAATATTGATTTTGCTTTAGACAGGTTCAAATTGTCTTTCTTCTATGAAATCATCTTATGCCTTTGTTTTTTTTTCAATATCCACTTCAGACAGGTTTCACTAAAGTGCAGCCAGAAATTATAAAGCCACTCGCATTATTGTTAAAAAATAAATAAAAAATAAGGAAACTTGGGGGGGGGGCAGCCCAATCAGCTTCATTCAGGAAATAAACAATTTGCCGTGTTGACATCGCTTTAAAACATTCTCCAACATATCAAACATTTCTTCATTGGAAAAAGGCATTTTCAGTGTTAACCTGTCAGGATAGCAACAATTAATTGTATGTTAGGAGAATGGCACACGAGTCAAGTGCTGACATACAACAACATTAGTAATGTTATCAGAAGATAGGTGCTAGAAGGGATAGCTGCTGATGTTCTCGCAACTGTTCAAGACGATCCAACCATCTCCACGAGACGGCTCTCTCTGGCTCAAAATAAGCCCCACCACTGTGTGATGGATATTCAAAAGTAATGGCTTTCACCCGCTCCACAATCATCTTCACCAGACACTTGGAGGGTGTAAATACCAGAGGAGAGAGGAGTTTTATCAGTGGTTTAGAAACCAACCACAAAATTTCCATTTATTGGTGTTGTAGATGGACGAAGCCACATTTAAAAGCAATAGAGAGGTGAACATCCATAATACACATTACTAAGCCCAGCAAACTCCTCCTGACTCCGTGAGGTAGACAACCAACGTGTAGATTGTGAATGATGTGTGGCATTTTCTGAGGCCACAATTATCAGCCCATGTTCTTCCAGGGTAACCTGAATGGGATAGTTTATGTCGAATTTCTGGAAAATGTGCTGACTGAACTGTTTAAAGATTTGCCCCTGGCAATGAGGGTTGGCATGTGGCTTTAGCAGGCTGGCTGCCCCGCATATGACTCCAAAGGGTGTGAGAAGTTGTCGGAAGCATTTTTCCCCTCTGTGATGGATTGGTAGAGCTGGACCCGTAGCATGTCTCGCTTGGTCTCCAAATCTCACCAGAAATCCCGTCTGGAACAGCTGAAAGAAATCGTATACGAATAACAGCTGACAACGACAGAGGATATGCAGGATTGAATAAGGAGGACATGCACAAGGCTAACACAGGAAGAGGTGCTTTCTCTGCTGTGCAAATTCCAGCAGCAAAATGGATCACAGTTTGAAAATTTAATTTGATGAAAGGTGCACCTGAAAGACTTATTGTTTATTTCCTGAATGAAGACAACTGGGAAAGAAAAAAAAAAGTTTCCTGCAAATTTTACTTCTTTTTCCAAGACCTATTCAAAGACACCTACTCGACAATTGTTTCCATTTCAAGTTTTTGGGTGGACCCTGGGTCCATCCATTTCCAGAAAATGGGATAACCACCTTTAAATTCTTCACAGTCTTTAGTCAAGTAAACCCTCCCCCCCTAAAGTTCCAGGATGTTGAATTTCCAAGAAAAAAAAAAAAACTGGCTCTGGAGGCATGGATGTGCAGTTATCAATGATTATTGGATTTTGTTTTATTGATAGATCAGAAAATTATTAATACGTCGAACCTTGATAAGTGGATAGATGCCAGACAGGGAGGAAAATATCCACTTATCCAGTTACTATTATATGTGGCTATTATACACTGGACTCTACACTCAGTATTCACTAAAGCAGATTATCCACTTAGCAAGGTTCGACCTTATACATGTATCAATAGAGCTATCAATAGCAGCACATCCCTAACTGGAGGTCTGATACACCCTGAATAAGATAACTGGAGATAAATAAGATGGCCTATCAAATTTTTAATGTTTTTCTGAAAAACCATTAAATATGTAAATTTTTGAATACTTGATTATTAGGAGTAATTTATGTTTATTTATACAAAGGTGATGATATACTCCTTTTAAATAAATAAATTATATAAATGATGTCCCTAGTTTGTAAGCTGCTTAAGGATTAACTCAGATAGTACAGGGATGCCATGACAAGAAGCAAAAAAAAATAGAAGTTTTGTAATCTGAAAAGTTTTAAAAGGCCACAGAAATACAGAAGAGGTCATCTAAATGAAATTGGGAATGCTGTCGTTTGGCAACTGGTTTAATGGTATCACTGTGGTAAGTATACAGAATAAAGAGTGATACATTAGGAAAAAAATGCCTGTACGTAATTGCCATGAAGGTTGATGCAGGAGTCCCAGCGGTACATGAGATAAAGAATATCCTGAGTGAAGAACCTCGGACCTCATTATTATCTGTGAATTGCCGTCCTTTCAGAACTTTCTTGAGTGGACCAAAGAAATTATAGTCGCAAGATGAGAGGTCAAAACTATACAGGGTTGTTCGAGGACTTCCCATCGAAATCGCTACAACAAATTTTTGCATGCATTAGCCACATGTGGGTGGGCATTGTTGTACAAGTCCCATAGACATATTGCATTCGACAATAAATCTTAACTGGACTTGCATTTTTCATTGATAAAAATTGTATGATTGTACATTGACTATGTTTGGAGGCATCCATGATCAAACGGTTGCTGGTGACCTTTCCACTTTGTCACAAAGCCAACTGCCTCATTCCGACAAAACCGCCTCTCTTCCTAACCCTCAGAACCTTATCTTGACACCTCTTTAAGCAACAGCACACTGATGACAGTCCCACTTTCATTTAGGCCTACAACCTGAAGTTTCCCCCTTATAGTTGCCTACAACCTGAAGTTTCGTAACCAACCTGTATTTCAGTTATACTAAAGTTTTAAAACGCATATTATTGCAAATCTAATATACTAGAAATAATAAATAATAATTACTATCTACTCCATCAAATTATTATCACATATACAGAGGGGTCACTTTATGAGGCACATCGCTTATAATAGAGGGGACATTTCTGATCAGCAGATTACAGGATTTATTTAGGCAACATGTAACTCAAATTTGATAACCTTTGAAAGCAACATGAAAATCGGTGTCAAACAAGCTGCATTCAGCATTACTGCAGGATCATGCATGTTAGTTTTTACTACAGTTTTAAATAATAAGATGGATTATAGCAGCTCAGATCTCACCCAAGTCAATAAGGTCTACATGCATGGAAGAGGCTTCCTTCACAAAATGTGCAACTTTCTCCCATGGTCATTGGTGGCAAAAGCAATACCAACACCAACACAGCAGTACCCTATTCTATTCCAGAATTTAAGGAGTTAAACCTCAGGCCACTTGAGGTTTATAATAAAGAATTGACTTTGGATACATACACTAATCTACAGAGGCAATACAATACCATGAAAATTTCTAGGCATATTTAGAGATCCAATTATGCAAATTTTTTGCACTTTCAAGTCAATGACTTCATTGATGTGATAAAAAGATGAAGCAGACAGCGTAACTTTCGAGAAATTCTCAAGATCATAAAAACTGATTGTTTGTGCTCTTATTCACACTTTAAGAAGTCAAAAATGCCTTTGACATCAACAACCGTTTTATCAAATAACTTTTCTCAAGTTTTAATTACATGGCTACCAACTGGGTGTTTCAATACTGATAGAGATTGTTTATCATAGACTGGCTGAGGCAGGTTTGCTAACACTGATGTTAATATTGAATGGATATTGTGAATGCTAGTGAAATCAAAATAGAGATACCTAGAGTGACAAGTGGTATACGATGATATTCACGTTTTTGTCTCGTCAATGAAGATCACAGACTGTAAATCTAAAGGCAACATAGCAATCAGATTGATCCTTTTTTTTTCTATGTCACACATCTTGTAAACTATATGGCTCTGAGATTATCTCAGCCCCATCATGACCACCGACAGAATAGACGTATCATACCAAATTTTTCAACAATGCATTAATATCAATAAGCACACTTTGAAAGATACCCTAATGAAGGAAGGTAGGTAGATAGATCAACTGAGACAGAGCGACAGAGTCCAGTCCACACAAGACACATCTGGACTCCAAACAAGCTGATGACTCATGTTAATAGCAGCAGACACAACATGTAAAATCATAGACTATTTTTTACAATTAATACTAAAATTTCTAATTGCAAAAGGTAATTGATTCCATTAAAATTAAAATATAATAAAAAGACAAACACATTTTAACAAGATTTAAAATTATATATTTTGCACAAATGCAGTTTTCAACAACCAAGTCATCATCTTTAGAATGATTATATGAATGAAAAGATTACTGAATTTTTAACAAATTACGGTGATTCGTTATAACAATACATTTTTTTTTTTTAAAGGGCTTAACAATTAAGGTGGTTTCTTTATGATAATAACTAATTATTTTAAATGTTTGAAAAATTCAATCATTCAGAAACATTTATGGAGCCATTGTCGCTATTTAGTAATAAGGGGATTTTTTTTTTTTTTTTTTTTTTAAGCAATAACCACGATTCAAAAAATTTAGCATTTATGGATACACAGGCCAACAAAAAATAACTTTTAAATTCATCTTCAAGTTAAGAGCTGATTCTTATGCTTTTGCATGTGCTGAATTCGTATCTAACCTCAGTTTTTTTCTATCACCCACAGATTTCTTGTTTTTCAATGAAACATTTCTAAATTATCAATCTGAGATATTTCCTCGTGGCCTAAAAATATGGATACTTTAACATCACAGCTGCTTCTCTTCATACACATTACTTTAATATTACAGTCTCCGTGTAATGGAAACATGACAAATCAGAAAAAAAAAAATAAATCTAAAAGCAAATTTGGATTCAACACACTAAAAACCACAAGAATAAGGCAAATTCATTCAAAATGATTTTTCATTATTTGCCTGTGTAAAATTTTGAACCCTAATGCCAAAGTTATGACCTCATTTTAATATGTGATCTGCAAAACTGGAGCAATTAAAATTACAATTTTAAAATAAGAAAAAAATAAACAGTAAAATTAAAGAGCACCGAGTCTACATAAAAAATTGTACTTTGACTCCAATAAGTTCAAAATTTTACACATTACGTATAATCCAAAAATGCTAAATTTTCTCGATTCAGTAAAAATCGCCAAAAGAATCCCCCAACAAATTATTAAATAGCAACAATGGCCCCATAAATGTTTCTGAATGGTATGAATTTTCAAATATTTAAAATAACAGTCTCTTCAAATAATTAATTATTGCAAAAAAAAAAGTCATTTCTTATAAAGAAACCACCCAGATTGTTAAGCCCCCACCCCTTTAAAAAAAACCACATTGTTACAACAAATCCCCCTTGTTAAAAATTCTGTAATCTTTTCATTCATATAATCATGTCTTCGTCATTGAAATGTGCATTTGTGCAAAATATATAATTTTAAATCTTATGGAAATGGGTTTGTTTTTGTATTATTTTTTTTAATAATGATAACGTCCACAGTTTCTGAGGATTTATTATCCCAAAAGTAAAAAAAAAAAGACAAACGGGAAATTCTTATAATAGTATAAGATATATAAATTTAAAATTTATGCAATCTACAAGAGAGGTTTGAAGTTGCGAGTATGATGGATAGACAATCCAATTAAGCAAAACTTAACAGAACATAAACTAATCTAGAGCTGAAGAGAATATACACTGAGTGAGCATATTATTACGACCAGCTGACATGTATATGCAAATGCATATACGGACATCGCCACAATGTTGCTAGCGAGCCTGATCTATATAAAAAGGGAAGCCGAGTGTCGTCAACAACAGTAGACATGTTCCATTCTTCAACTATGGGTAAACGACACGATTTAATAGCCTTCGAAGACGGGATGATTGTAGGTGCTCGGAGCTATGGAGTGAATATCAACGAAACAGCAGCATTCGTTGGGTGCTAAAGAGCAGCCGTCGTTAAAGTATTTAATGACTGGACGGTTAGCCGGAAGACGGGGTCTGAACGTTCGCGTTGTGGTTGATGATCGGACAAAACGGAGACTGTCACGACTGGTAAAGGATAACAGAAAGGCAACTGTGCATCAAATCACTGCTGACCTTAATCAGGGGTCCTCCAAAACGGTCTCTGAATGCACTGTCCACCGCACACTGCATCGAATGGGATACAGAAGCCGAAGACCTGTCTGCACATCTTTGCTGTCTGCAGCCAACAAGCGGAAATGGCCCCAATTCCCTCAGGAGCACAAGGACTGGACTATCGAGCAGTGGAAACAAATCATGTGGCCTGACGAGTCACGATTCCAGTTACATCATGCAGACGGCCACGTGAGAATCTGGAAAAGCATGGATCCCGCATGCTGAGTACAACCCTTCAGGCCGGTGCGGGCAGTGTTATAGTCTGGGGAATTTTTTCCTGGCATGCATTGGGTCCGTTAATATGTGACGAACAACATCTGGATGCCACAGCATACCTCCGTATCGTCGCCGATCGAGTCCACCTTATCATGTTCATGGCGTACCCCAATGGAGATGGCTACTTCCAGCAAGACAATGTGCCATGCCACAGAGCTCATATTGTGCAGGAGTGGTTCCAGGAACATGAGGGGGACTTTAGCTTACTTCGGTGGCCCCCACAATCCCCAGATCTCACTCCAATTGAGTATTTGTGGGACGAAGTCGAACGAACCATCAGACGGCTAGAACCACCACCGTCCAATCTAGCACAACTAGACAGTGCTGTCCATCAGGCATGGTGTCAGATTTCTCCCACCACCTTCCAACATCTCGTGGAATCAATGCCACGAAGAATCACCGCAGTATTAAAGGCCCAACGAGATACTGACAGGGTGGTCATAATAATATGCTCGCTCAGTCTATTAGTCAATCGAGGTGCAGTCATCAACACAGTTGAAGCAGGCATTTTTTCTAAAACTGGGTTATAAATTAACATTCCCTCGCTAGCTAACAGAACTACAGAAAAGCTTAATATTGAGATCCTGAGAGGAAAAAGATTCTTAGAACCAAAGATTCTCAAGCGACTACCAGTATCCATTTTTGGTGTCCATAGTTAGCTTCATTATTATACAGGATGTCTCAAAATTCCAAGTACAAACTTTGACTGGAGGTAGAGGACATCTCACTTGAATCACATTCATATAGGAAAGCATCAATGGATACACCAGTGCTCCAGGTCAGCACCAGGGGTTTCCTCATTAAGGCTATGATTTCCTCCCATCTGACCAGACAGCAAAACCAGTGCACGTACCTCCAATTTCTGAAATGCCTCAGAGAAAATGTGAGAAGAAAAAGACCAGAACGGTAGAACAATCAGAAATGTTTTTTTCCATTATGCCAACAAGTCAGTACTTACATCATGAATTTTTTAGCCAAACATGAAATGATGTGCTTCCTGATCATCTGTACTCATCCAACAGACTTTTTTTCCTGCTCCCAAACAGAATGCCCATTTGACGCGTAAATTGTGAGTAAGCGCGAACCCTGTACAATGATTGTGTGATATCAAGGAGTCCTGTGCACCTGCATTCCGAGAATGGAAGCAGCAAGATCTGTCTCATTACAGACAGGGAACCTGACTGGAGGGTGTACCATGACTTTTGGTGAGTGAGTGTATTCCACGACATACAAAACCCTCTTTGTTACTTTTATTTAGTCTTTAATCAAATCATTTCAAACCTTTATGTAATATAGATGCAATGTTGCATCGCCTCACTCTTCACTGTTAATATAGCCCTGCCGCTACTGGTGTTACGATTGCATAGGAATTGACGCGAGTGTCACTTCTGTGTTTCCTTATTCTGTGATACTGACCCTAACTAAGTAGCAGCATTCAATGTTCAGCTTGGTTCCTTTTGAACCTGTGGCAGTTGGCAGCAGTATTATATAAAGCAATTTTGATTGGACCTTGCAACATTTAAAATTTATTTTACTTAATAATTTTTCCATTCTTTTCTATTCTTCTTATTAGATAACTTAGTAGTTTGAAATTTCTTTTTTATACATTAAATAAGGAAGGGGCCGGGGGGAGATAACCATATTGCTTCTATCTTAATATGATCCTTTTACATTTTGTGTTCTTTTGAACACAGGAAGCTTGTAGTTGTCAACTAATATATTTAAGTTACGAGTTTGTTTTTTTTCTTTCTCACTGTTAATATCAGAGATATTTTCCCTTATTAAATTGTTCATTAAAATTTTTCTCTTAATGAATATTTGTTCTTAAGAAACTTTTCAATTTCCTACTAATTGTAAATTAGTTATCTATTCTTGGAACATGGGATGTTTTCTAGAACTTTAAATATTGTATTCATGTTATTTAAGTTTAAAAGAGCCTTTTTTTAATCAAGCTTAATAATTACTGAGCTCAGAATTTTGTATGCCAGGAATTAAAATGACAATTTTTTTATTCTTGTTTAAAGAAGAGGATTTCTTCATAGCTTGTAAAAATTAAATATAATTAATAATGTTGTTATCCTTTTTCTGATAAATCCTGTGAACCGAGTAATTTTGTGTATCTTGTTAGATAATTAAACTTTATCAAAATTTATACATTAATCAGTTATTAAGTTAGTACTGTGGAACACAACACTATTATCTTAAAGTAATGTTTATTTAACGATCAACCACACATGAATTCTTAAAAAAAAAAATCATACACAGTAAGGCATTTATCTTGAGACAACTGAATATCTCGGAAACTAAGCATTATACGAAAAAATGTCCAAAATCAAAAGTGAATTATTTCGTGGGGGAAATTCATATGTTAAAAAATTACTCTTGTGAGGGGGGGCTGGGGGGAGGGGGTAACTTTGAAATCTTAAATAGGAACCCCTATTTTTAATGGTATATTCAGATTGTACACAATATTCGAGAAATGTTTTATTCTTGGTGTTTTTTCAACTGATCCAACCATTTAGGAGATAGAGGCCCTGAAAGTGTGGTACTTTTAAAGTTTTGAGCTCAATTTTATCGATGAAGACAAAGAGATAAAGAGTAGGTCTGCAGACATTCCTATTCTACTTTTTAATGTTCTTTAAGAATCCCAAGTCAGAATTTCAAAAATCCAATATTTTTCAATACACACGCATAAACTCTGTCTCCATAGGACTGCTGCCCCCAAAAGTTTACTTGTGCACTAAATAATTTTGAATTTTTGAAATTCTGACTTCGGATTTTTAAAGACCATCAAAAAATAAAATAGGAATGTCTGCAGACCCACTCTCTATCTGTTTGTCTTCATCAATAAAATTGGGTTCAAAACTATAAAAGTTCCACACTTTTATTTATTTATTTATTTATTTATTTATTGTAATCCAATATGTCCATCCAAAGCCTGTATGGCCTGAGGCCGACGACTTGGGTCCCTGGATGAACCTGGATTAACGACTGCTGTATGATGGTCACAGCAGCCAGAGGGGGGGGGGGGGGTGAAGATCGTGAGTCACTGATGAGGTGCCCAGCCAGTGACTAGCCGTGCCTGATGTTGCTTAACTTCACAGAAGTTGCGTTTCAGTGAAAGCACACCAGGCTACGGCCTCTATCTCCTAAAAGGTTGGATCAATTGAAAAAACACTTCTCAAATATTGTGTACAATCTGAATATACTATTAAAATTAGGGATTCCTATTTAAGATTTCAAAGTTACCCCAGCCCCCCTTCACAAGGGGGGGGGGGGGGGTAATTTTTTAACTAATGAATTTCCCCTGCGAAATAATCCACTTTTGATTTTGGACAATTTTTCGTACAATGCTTAGTTTCCCAGATATTCAGTTGTCTTAAGATAAATGCCTCACCCTGTATATCTGTTATCTTTCATTTCACATAAGATTCTCATATTATCTGTTATTGTACCAAATAAATGACATAATTGACCTTTTTTGCCAGGCAAACAGTGACAGGTTTTTATATCTCGAGATGCAAAAAACTAATTGTTTCTCCCATTTCAAGAAGTCATATGACTTCATTTTCATACTATATGATGCCCCGTCTCGATTCCACTTTTCATGCAATATGAGATCCAGCATTATCTAAAAAGCACTTGCAGGAATAATGGATTGGAAGACAACCAGAACATGTTTAGGAACTCTAGCCTTCCATGTCACCATAATCTGTAAATTTTATCCATGGAGGTACATAAATGGTGTTTGTCTAGCCGATGCCCGAAACTCTTCAAGAACTGAGATTTCAAGAATTGCTGAAGCTATGATTTCAATAAATAGCAACCAGTGTATGACAAGTAATGGAGACCATTTTGATGTTTGCCACACAATGTTTGATGCTCATTTTTAGTGTATACAACCTCCAGAACCACAAAACTTTGAACTAACCAGTGATATATGGAATATGTTTCTATCATGTATAGTTTGACTGTCGTCGTTAGTTTGATGTACAGCTTGTTTGAAATAAAACTTTGAAATTACTCCATTTTTATGAATGATCCAGCAGAACACATGCACCTGCTGATAGGAACAATAAACTTTTTACTGATCGTTCCTGTACATTTGTCAGACTCCTAAGACCTATTGCAAATTTAAGTGCAAGAGCATTTTGTGTATTAATGTCAATACATTCATTTATCTGTAACATACATGTACAAGGAAACTAGTTTATAACATTCTTTACATTCTCTTACAGTGACTTACAATGTTAGAGAAAAAGATGTTCATCCATCCATTATTAATATTATATACATGCAATGGTGACTCTATTGTATGTATACAATATCAATATTGTCTGTATACAATATCAATAATGGATGGATGAACATCTCGCTCTCTAAAATTGGGACAGTTTTGTAAGTCACTATATGTATTTGTTCAAATTTCTCCATTTCTTGTTGATGTTAGGATTTCACTCCCCACCCAGCGAACAGCTTGCCCATAAAGTAACGCAAGGTCGGCTGCCTCGATGAGTAGAATCAAAATGGCAGACGAAAGTAGAAAATTCAAGTGTTCGAGTGCCCGTTACGTAAAAAATATATTTTGGAGAAAGGAGATGTCAAAATACATATTGTAGTGGGAAGCATCAAAAAACAAGGAATGAATACGAAAAAGAAAAGATGGGTGAAGAAAACTTATGCATGTATACAATTTTAAATGATGAAAAAACTTGCTACAACGTCATTTTGAAGCAGAATGCTCATGACCGCACTGTCCATGAATGAACAAACGGAAGCAAACAACCGGCGACCACGCCCTAAGTAACGTCGGCGACCAATCGGACTTTTTAGACACGCCCTAAGTAACGTTTCAACAAGACCAATTTTATCATAACTTGTACGTGGTAAAGTAGAACTGAGCGGAAAATGCAAGCATTGCATAACCATTTTGCTTTACATCAATCGCATCAAAACAACAACAAAATCAACACAAAAATAACAAGCATTTTCAAAATGACGGCTGCATATGACCATGCTTTCAGTGATGTCCAAAACAAATTCCAACTTTGGGGAAATTTATGGATGCTACACCATGTTTTTATCTCGCATTACACTGCGGGACGCAACAAAATGCGTATGATCGCGATATGACAATCAAAACATGAAGTTCCATGCTAACATGCTTCTCCACGCTGTTAACTTGATAGAGTAATTTCATTAAACGCCGCTAGAGTACACGTCACTCGCTGTTATTCGCGAATAGCTATGTTCATGAAACAGTAACTTTTTCCACTTTTTTGCTATGAATTTATGATGTTCATGGAAACACCACGTTTGCCCCACCACACTTTTTCACATTGCCCCACCACACTTTTTTATGGTCTCTAAAGCCGTGAAAAACCCAAAATCTTTGAAAAATGGGACGCGTAAGAGTGATAAATTCTCTCTGTTCAATTTATTCAATAATTTAGAGTTTTTATATGGAATGGAATGACAAAACAACTATTAAATGTGAATATAGAAGAATTTGAATTTGGCTTCCGTTTATATTGTGACGAAGTATCACAAGAAAAGAAGTTTCTTTACTTTGCTAAATTTCTTTCAGTGAGACTCTCACCTAGAGTTATAATCGGAGCAGGACCTGTTGTGCATACTGCAATGACCAGGTGGATGAGCAAGAGGTCAGTGATACTTCTGGTTGAGATAATCATATTGGTGACAGTGAGGATGAGAGTTTTAAAGGGTTGTTGATGACTTTGTTTTCTGTTTTATATGTAAATAAACTTGTTTCAAAATGGTATTTACTTGTGATTTTTAAGGTTAATACAGTGACTGAATTAACATCATCAGTTATGATGATCTGGTTTGAATTTTAAGGGGGGGGAGTACCAAATTTTACTCTAAATTTGAGAGTGCAATCTATATTTATATGTATCCAAGCATATACGGTAGTTTGTAATTATGGATTTAAGAGCTTGTTTAAAACTTTGTCGCGACAATTTTATAGTCTTGTAGAAGAAAAGTGCCATCTTATTTATTGACAATTGCCCATCCCACACATTACCTAAGAACATATCACTCAAGAAGTTGGAGGTAAAATTTCTGCCAGCCAAAGCTACATAACATTTATAACCTTTGGATCAAGGAATTATCCATTCTGTGAGGCAGCTTTCACTAAAAAAATGGTGTGAGTCACAATTCGGACGATGGATGCCGGTCAAAGGCAGACAAAATAGAGTGTTTAGATGTCAGAGAGACTGTTGCTGACGCACAGCGCAGACACCCAACAAGTGTCATTGCGAACTGCTTTAGGAAGGCGGGATTTATACATGTTGAATTTAAACATCCTGTATGATAATGACGTTCCACCAGATCTTTTCAACTTGTATTCTGTGAACAGTTCCATTACAAGAAATTATATTCGTTCATGTAAACAAATGTCAAAAGCAAATTAGACTGGATTCATACGAAAAATCGATAATATAGACAAATTTTTGGGTCCTTTGAATTTCGTAATAATGGAGTTTGACTGTATCTTTTTAAGCTATTTGCTTCCATCTTTAATGACAATTTTTCTAATAAAAACTTTTGAAAACTTTTTTAATGAGGCTTGGGTAATGACCGAAAGAGTGCGATCGCGGGTACAAGCGGCCGAAATGAGATTCCTGAGAGGTGTGGCAGGTGTTACCCTACTAGATAGAGTGTACAGCAGCACAATAAGGGAATCTTTAGGTGTTGAGCCGCTACTTCTCCGCATTGAGAGATCTCAGTTGCGCTGGTATGGCCACGTGATACGGATGCCGCAAACTAGTCTTCCTAGGCAGTTGTTATTTTCCAAGCCGGTGGGTAAGAGACCAAGGGGTCGGCCTAGAACCAGGTGGCTAGACTACATGGAGAATCTGGGTTCGAGTCGCTTGGATATTACCAGGGAGGACATGCGCCTGATGGCGGAAGATCGCGATCGCTGGAGATCCTCCATAGGGCTGCTGCCCCCGCGACCCTAACGGATAAGCGGGTTTGAAAAGTAAGTAAGTAAGTAAGTAAGTAATTTTTAAAAAAACCCTTTTTTCTTATTGGTAAAAATTCAAGCAATACACCAAAAAAATATTTGAGCAATAGTTCCATGTCTTAAAAATACTGAACTTACATAATGCTTCATATTTTTCATTAGACAATGCTTTATCATCTGGATATATTTCTTTCATAATTTTTATCAACATCATCTTGGGCGAACATCTATCAGTACTATAATCAAAGGTAAACAGAAGATTGGTCTATGAAAAGAGAAACATCGCATGCTGTCACTGTTTATAAATCAAAAATACCGATCAGTGGCGGCTCGTGCATAGGCACAGCGAAACTGCAGCACCCCAGTTTCACTTTCGATATCGATAACATTCAATATCAAGTGTCTTTATACATGTACATAATATAATGCTTAAACTTAATGTCAGTAGCTATACCATAGTTTGTGAAAAAAGTACAATTTTCTGACACAACCCCCCCCCCCCCAGAAATTTTAGTTACGAGCCACCACTGATACTGACTTTATTACAAATGAAATAGATGTTAAACACATTTTAGGGTTCATGCTTCCTCCCAAGTTACGTGTCGAATGGGCATTTTTTGTTAAAAACTGACTTGTTAAATTTCAAATATTATCGACCATATCCTTCTAACCATATTTTAATCACAAGATTTAAATAACTACTGACAGGGCTGTAGCCAGGATGTTATCTTGGGGGGGAGGGGGGGGGGGGGCATTTTCAAAAATTCCACTGAGTCAGACCTTTTTCCATTATGGGTTGGTTGTTGCCCCCCCCCCCCGCAAATGGCCATACTTTAATAACAAGGGAAATGTGGCGGCCGAACTGAAAGAGAAAATCAATTTCCAAATGTGCAGAAATTATATCGGACTTGTCAGTTGTAATTCAAAGATTATGAAAAGAAATGGATACATTATACTGTAATACATTACGAGGAGATATCAGAAAGTAACGCCATTTTTTTTAACAGAGGAAATATAGTCGTTGTGTAAAAGTTAAAAGGAAGGCTGAGCACATGCACAGACGATGCATGGCAAGAATCGTTCCTGTGCATATGTACTAGGTGCTACCAGTCATTCTGCAAATGGCCGCCGCTATCGCATCATCTGTTGCAAGCTGTTATAAGGTTTCTTTTCGCAAAAGGTAAGAAACCCACTTAAATTCATGGGCATATGGTAAAAGTTTACAATGTCCACTGTCTGGATTATCCCAATGTGCACAACTGGTGTAAAATGTTTCAGGAAGGAAGAGTTAACCTTGCCGATAAACAGCATCCTGGACAGTCTGCAGCAACACAAGGATGTTATAAGGACATTAACAACACAATCAGAGAAAACCACCTCATTTCCTTGAAAGAAGTGAGCAAAACATTTCACATATCCTATGGATCTGCATGGGATATAGTGCATGAGAAGCTTGGATACTGCAAACTCTATTCATATAGGATTCCAAAAGTTTGACAACAGACAAGGCCAGCAACAGAGTGACATGCAGTCTGCAACATCTGCACTGGTACAACAAGGAGGAAAATGTGTTTCTAAATGGCATTGTCATAGGCGATGAGTCCCGGGTCTTATACTTCATACCTAAGCTTAAAACTGCACGAATGGGGTGAAAACATCCACATTCTCCAGTTCGCAAAAAGTTCAAATTTCTCCTTCAGCTCGGAAGATTATGTTTACAGTTTTTTGGGCTATGCATGGCATCCTACTCACAGAGCTGCTATCTATTACGAAATGTTGGCTACAGTACGACGTACTATTCGGGATAAGCGACCAGTAAGAGGAAACGATATTAGACTTCTTCATGACAATGCACGCCCGCATATGGCCAATGTCATCAAGTAAAACTGGTCCGTTCGGTTGGGAGGTTTTGCTCTCGGACTACCACCTCTTTGGTCCCATGGTCTACCAAGAGTTGCTGCTACCTCTTGTGAAACGACGACTAAACTTCTGGGATAAGCGACCAGATCGAGGAAATGATGTTTGATTTCCTCATGACAATGCACGCACGCATATGGCGAACGTCGTCCAAGCAAAACTGGTCCGTATCAGTTAGAAGGTCCGAGGACACTAACCAGCCTACAGCCTGAACTTAGTGTCCTCGGACTACCCCTTTCTGAACGCACACTGCCCTTTTTCGTTGGATTTATTTAAACTAACCATTATAATGTGCGCTTATGTCTCCGACTTGCCCTACTTTCTGACCAAATGTGCCCTAATTTCCCTGCCCTGCCATTTTGCTAGATGCAACCCTGCTTTTTGGTCCCATTATAAGATTTCTAGATGGTCATAAATTTGAGAAAGACGAGGAACTCAAATCTGCTGTGTGCCATTGGCTGTATTCACAGTCGACGGAGCTCTATGAGCAGGGTATTCTGAAACTGATGCAGTATTGGGATAAATACCTAAACCGTCAAGGGGCCGATGTGGAAAAGTATGTAAAGACTATTTCAACTGCACTTAGTCGTTTACCTGTATGTTTTGTAATTATCTTTGGACAAAATAAATGGCGATATTTCTGATATGTACTTGTATATTAATCCATGCTAAAAAGAATTGAAGCTATGATCAAGGCAAAGGGCAATGCCACCCAGTAATGACATTCTTTACAAGTAGCGAAAAAATATTTCCATGATATCACGTGAACAAATACTTTTTTCTTTACAGGGTTTTCAAATAATAGATCCTTCTTTTTACATTATGGACTGCTCTTTTTTATACCATGTTTCCAAAGCAATGGAATAATTACAATATAAAAAATTTCTTCAATTCTTCTTCGTTTAATCACCGTGAACAAATATATATATTGCCAGAGGTTGTAATTTAGATTAAGTAAAATGAACATTGAAATACATTACTTGGTGACACGAAGACCTTTCAAGATAATCTCTGATCCCTTCTCAATATCAATTTATTTATTTCTCTTTAAACCAAATTTGAGAAGCAAAAGTGATTAATATTAATTGTCATTAATGTAACTTAACTGTAATTCTTAACTGTGATTAATATTAATTGTCATTAATGTAACTTAACTGTAACGGATAAATGTCATTATATCCGTTTATTATAAATGATTCATTGGATTTCAAAACATTGCATTTTGCCAAGTATTGCACATAAACAATGAGTACATGATCTGTAAAAGTTTTGAACATGATACTACAAATGTTTGATTATACAAGGGATGGATGTATACCCCCCCTTCATCCATCCCTGTGTATACATGTACTGGCAATCTGTTAGTGTTTTTACCTTATCATAGTAATCTCTGTCTTGAACTGTCTTGAGTCATACCAATCTCTGGTGGCCTGAGCAATAAACAAGTCCCATATTCAAAAACACAAAAAGCTTTCTCCTGCAATTTTGTGAATGGTGATTATGCTGCCACTCGGTTCAGCACAAGAAGGTTTGCAAGAATTTTAAAAATTCGTTGTTGGCATGAAGAGCATGTATGAATCATTTGTAATAAATGAATTAGTACACAAAATACATTTTTTACCCCTGGAATGGTAACCACAAGTCAATGTGACATATACAAGCGAAGTAATCACTTATTACAGCATAACAGTAAATAGCTACACCCCGACCCCTCTAGCAGTGCTTCTAGCAGCTATTTTTAAATTAACCGTTTCGAGCGAAAGCTAGGAGTAGGTGGCAGCACGTGTTCTGTTGAACCCCAGGTGAATTCTGGTGCTCACATTAGCAACAGAAATTTAATTGAATAGTAGGATTTTGTGCACCTGTTCAGTGATGGAAAATTTTCAGTTTCATGAAAAATAATTTTTCAGCAGGTGAAAAATGGAAGCTTGGCTTTCAAAATATGTTTTCAGGTCAATTTTTTTTTATTATTTTTATATTTTATTTGTTTTATTTTTTTTTAAATCTTTAGCTTTTATTTTGTAATTTAATTTTATTTTGATCTTTGTTGGTAATTTCTTGTGGTTAAAAGAGTTGTATGTTTTAATCTTTGTATCATTTTCTACATTCCGGAAGTGGCAGGGGTCCAGTCACGTAATTGAAATGTTTACTTTTCGAAACTTATCCATTCATTTCCATATTTCCACCAATAAGTGTCCACATTCATTACTGATCAAATTTTTGAGAAGCTGCGTGCGTCTTATTGAAATAAAGATACTGATACAAGCATACAGATTACACTTCGTATCTGCGTATCATTTCATATAAAACTTTCTGGAAAAAAATTTTCTGAACAAAACCAAACTATCAAGATTACAGTATATGCTAAACCTCCACAATAAAATGGCTTGCAAGTGATAAATTTGTTTATCATGTCGCAATTAGCAGAGATCCTAAGATCAAATTCAAAATGTACTAGAAATAGCATAAAATAATGAAGTATGTAAAGAAAAGTCCAAGGTCCTTGTAAATACTGTAGTTTTTGACTATACATCATAACATGTACTGTAAATATGACAAAGGAAAAAATAAATGATTTGTCCAGCATTTTGACTCAGTGTCTCCAGCAGAAGAAGTGTGAGCCCTAATAACACTTTATGATCCATTTTTCCCTTGTAAAATTTCTTATTAGTTTGTTAGCTTTATTCTATTAGTATTGACTAGCTGAGATGCCCGTCTTCGCCGAGCTTTTCGAGACAAAACAAAGGCGGGGATAAGTATCTATCTACTCTAGGTATGTTTAAGGTGTGACTCTGGGACTTGCTAATTGTCACTGCCATAAGCTGGGCGAACGGGAAATTGTCGATGTTTGAATGCCACAAAATGATCAGTCGCCTGTAACAATATTCTTGGTATTAAAATGAACTGTCCTGCATTATCCCCACTGAGTATTGTAGCTTGTGATGAACCTGATTATTCGGAATTGGCTGTTGCAGTGCTTAATACCCCAAACATTCAACCTAATGACGTCGACCCTACAATTTACTGACAACTTTGGACGTTGTTGTGGTTTTTACCTGGTAGTGGAGTCAATGCACATCGTGATATTATTTTGTCATTAGTCAGATTTTAGAAAATCACCTATGGTATGATTCTCTGCACTATGTGCTTATGTTTCCAGGGTTCATTCTAAACTTAAAAAAAGGGCAGGGTGCTACGGGCTAAAAAAGGGCACTTAATTTTCAAAAAAAGGGCATTATGTTTTCTAAAAAAGATTTTTTGCTATAAAAGATGCATAGTTCTTTTTGAAGTTCATTAACTCTTTACAAGATTTTTAGACTTTTTTTTTGCGGATGCATATTCGGGTGTCGCGGCACGTAATCAGGATCAAAGGGCAGCGGGGCGGAAATTTTTCATCAAAAGCGCAAATGGGGTATCGCGTCCCGTAAACCTCACCTACAATGAACCCTGGCTTCCATACGGAATGCAAGGATGGCATATTTCTGTGCAGCCGAAGAACAATGCTCATACCAAACATGTTATGATATGCCAGTTTTATGCTTACCATCTTCAAATTCGTCACGTACATGTTTAAAGTGAACCTTTAATCAAAAAAATTTTTTTTTATATTTTATACATCTAAGTCACAAAACACTAGTCCGCATGGAAAAAAATTTAATATCTACCTTTATTTATTAATAAACAGCATTTTTAGCCAAAAAAAATCATACCCAATGGAGGCCACCATTGCAATCCGAATGTGCAAAGGAACACGGGTATGTTGTGACGTCGGGTATGAGACGGAGCAGCTGAAGTGTGGCCAAGGAGAGAGATGCTGAAATTGAAACTGAACACATTGTTATTTGTATTTCTAAGAATAATAAGCCCGGAATTTGAACTATCTTCAGCTGCGTGTTCTCATCTAGCTGGCTTTGTTTTGCACAGACCATACCCGATGTGTAAATTATCAAAAAAAATTTTTTGATTAAAGGTTCACTTTAAGCTCGACGAAGACAGGCATATAAAGGGCGTCCCAAAATGAGCTGACATTTTAATTTTTTAATAAAACACATTTTTCATTGGAAAATTTATAATATTTTTGCTTTATTGGAAAGTAAAAACATGGAGATTATGCACGATACAAAACATTTGGCCATCTGACAAATGACTGTTCTGGCCTTGGTATCACAAGTTCCCTCTTTAGAGGAAAATTTCAATAACATGTTGACATAATTGCTGGGAAATTTCAGCAATGTTGTGTCGAATTTCATCTTTGAGTTCCTTAGTAGTTTGTGATTTATTGACATACATTTTATCCTGAAGGTAATCCCAGAGAAAAAAGTCTAACGATGTAAGTCACATGATCTTGGCAGCCAATTCACATCACCTTGCTGTGAGATAACATGACCATGAAATTTTTGAAGTGAATTTTTAATATTGCTACGCTTTGTTCGATTGTGTAGTTTTGCATAATTTAACCTCAATGTTTAATACTGACAGCATATAAAAATCTCTTCTCTGATTATACTGTGATGGTGTAGAAGCCCTCACATATTTTTTATTCTGGATAATATTTTTTTTTTATTTTTTATTTTTTATTTACTCCCAGGGACAATTTTATGAATTTGCTACACATGTTTGCTACACATTTATTTTTGTTTGTTTCATAACTCATAGTTTAAAAGGCATTGTGATTAACACGTTGTTACTGCATGTGGAGTGTTTCCCTCGAAAACGTTTGGCTGAATTTTTTTTAATTGTTATGCTATCACGTGGGCTTTGTAATAACGTGTGACAATAAAAAAAAAGCAAGCTTTTTTGTTTCTTCTGCTCTGAGCCAACACCACCTCTACTCAAAGCCTGAGCGCGAAGATTTCATACATTGTTAAATCATCATACCTAGTCTAATTTAGAGCTTATTATTGGCAGAAATGCGATTAAAGATGACTACTTATGACGTTTTAACAATGTATGACGTTTCCACGCTCAGGCTTTCTCTTTAGGTGGTGTTGTCTGAGCCCATAGAGAACGGACATATATGGGATTTCTTCCTTCGGCCATGTAACAAATCCTGGAATGGGAGGGCCAAGGGCAGGTCTTAAAAAGGAATGGGGCGTGGGATTGTTTATCTAATATAAGCATGCTAAAACACAATGAATAATCTTATGATGTTGCCTTGACTGATTTTATCGGACTGATTGGATGACGGTAATTTTCTAAGGTATGCCTTTTGGAGTTGTTCGAATATGCAGATCAAAGGACTTTGGAACTTATCTCTAAGAATTACCGAGTAATGTATGAAAATGTAATTGTTTATTGGACAGAATTTTGAGATCAATCAATTAATTTTATTGAATTCTAACAGATTCCAGGGTATTTTTATTGCATATTGCATGAGATAAGTTGTTGATTATTTCTTTTCTTTATGAGTATCTACCCTCTGAATGCACACCAAAGATATATAAGGCAAAGAACGGCAAGCTTTGAATCCCTGCGTGGACTTGAACATGTACCTGTCATCATGGACAAACGGCAATGAAGACAAAGTAACGTACTGTGTTAATGTAATTTTAAGTGGGAAAGGCAGTCTATTTTGGTAAATGCATACAATAAATATTTTGAAGTCTAACGTTGTCCATGGCTGTTATGTGAAGTCTGCAATTGCTTAGATCTTTTCTGATGCTCCTGTATTTGGGAATAAACACCCTGTACAGAACACGTAACAATACCACGAAATTAATGGCAGCAAATCAAAATGCCAGTTCATTTTGGGACTTTATTTATAACTAGACCGCTTACCCAACACGTGACGGATTATATTTACTAATGAGGAAGTTGCATAAATTTTTTTTTTTTACCAATTAAAGCACTGTTTCATACAGATTGTGTTATGCTGAATACAAAATCGTTGATAAATTTATTAGAAATATTAAAAAAAAGTTATTAAAATTAACACTAGAAATGTGAAATCACGCCTCCCAACGAAAACGATATCAGACGTCACTTTCCATCAAACGCAATGATTTTATGTGCATGTGAAGCTCGATCTGATGATTAAGCATTGTTGGCTGTAAGCTTTAACCATTGTCGGCGATAGTGACTCACAGGCTATGACGTGCCGTTTTCTTGTGGTGACAATTTTAATATTTTTCAAAAAAATAACTATACATTTTTTTTCAGAAACAAATTACTATTCCTTGATATTGATAATGAATACTATAGAAAACAATAATTAAAAATTTCTATACAACTTTCCCATTATGTGAAGGCCTTCTCTCTCGATGGTCATGACTGAAATTGGAACTTTACTAAAAAAAATCAACACTAAACGTTTTTCAGTTTATTTTAATTCCAACAATGACTGAGCATTGTCTTATCACAACAATCCCTGGCTTCAGATTGTTGTAACTGTCTTTGTTGGCTTTAGTCAAACAAGAGGAAGATAATTAGTATAGAAATCGTACCTTCCATTGAATAGTTTCTGACACAAACACGACTGGCCTATTGTTCATGTGACCATTTTCTGGACACAGAAAACGGGGATAGGAAAGGAAAAAGATGCTTCATATATTTCCTACCTACTTCAAATAAAATATAAAAAAGATGCGATGACTTCAATTTCCTTCATATATTCCTTTGCAGAAGACAAAACCGGGACTCGGGATAGATAGCAAAAAACCAGGACTGTTACGGACAATCTGGGACATATGGTTACATTACTATTGTTGCACAAAATTTGTCTTGCATTGTTGGACATGAGATGACATATATATTGTTGTTTTGATGAAAACTCTTAAGAAAACGTTTTTCTTTGCATAGTTGAGCCAATGAGATAACAAGGCCCGGAAGCATAAAAGTCACCTGACCATTGGGGTGCTAGCAACAATCCAACTTTCATTTTTCTAACAAAAGGAAAAGCACTGATTGTTAACATCCAAGATGGAGACAATGAAGTTTGGATTGTTGCTAGCACCCCGATGGTCAGGTGACTTTTCCGCTTCCAGGCCTTGTTATCTCATAGGCCTCATTACATCTTATGGCAGGATTATGGCATTATTGTATTATTGTATTTTAATTTAAGTAAAAATTTTTAGGTTATTGTACCAAACAACCACTCCCAATTTCATTGTAATATAAAAATAAAAATATTGAAATAAAAATTATTGGAAAAAAATCAATCATTAAATAAAAATAGTTTAAAAGCATAAATAAACAAAAAGAAACGAAAAAAAAACGAGCCTATTTGTTGATAAAAACTGATTACAAGAATACGTCAATACGACGCAGCGTATCGTGTACGGATTTAGGGTTACCATTTTAGGGTTAAAAATTGATATTTACCTCCTCAGAGAAACTATATTTACAACCAAATCCTATGAACGTATCAAACAAGAAACTCTTAGCAAACACCTTATTAACAAGTCACATTAGTCATTATCATCATCATTTATTTATAATTCGTAATTCCTACAACACTGATTTAGTTTCAACTGATCAAATCATAGGAGTTTTCAACTACGAGGAGCATGTGGATAACAATTATCGGCAAAATGTCTAATTGTACGCTTTGCTGCGAATAACATTCGATGTAAAAGACAAATTGAATAGCTTAACGAACTTAAGAAATACAAAAAAAGCGCTTAAATTATAATTATTATTAACGAATTATAATTACTTTGATATCATTTGGAAACCAGCATGGAATCGTCCCACCAACAGAAAATGGAGTCATTGTAAACTGCCATCTAGTGACAAAAAAATTCAAAAATGTCTAGGAGGCAAGGCGTGTAAACGTTTTTGTGAGTTTATGAAGAACTGTTTTGGTTGTTGTAAACTCTAGTGAAAAAAGGTGGTTAAAACATTTAAAAAGAACTTTTCTCGTTATTTAAAATTAGGAGTTTTAAATTTTCGAATTTCAACAATTCTGTGAATTAGAAGGAAACAAAAATCCTCAAGGAAATTAAAAAAAATTAAACAGCATTAAAAAAACAACAATTGAACCATATGCTAATACAGAATAACCCGATTAACACGAATAAAACCCTTGGTCCAATTCCCCTCAATCATTAAGTAGTGTAAATTTCACTTGTTAACTCGAACATACATTTTATACAAAACCGCTTAACACAAACAAATTTTTTTCAAATTTTCAAATCTAAGCCGTATTTTTTTTTATTTTTATTTTTATTAAATTCGGCATTATTTTTCTCGAATTTCCATCCGAAATAGTGTTTCGACAGGCTACTCCGTACGTAATAGCCGCTCATCGCCACCACTTTTCGTTTCCCTCTCAGCAGAGATAGTTGGCTTTTTTTAACGGTCTCTACCTCTAAGCTAAAGGACACTGCAAAGCCTGGGATTCAGACAATTCGTAACTGCTTCCGAAAAGCAGGATTTCAGCCATCTTCAATTCATTGCTTAAATGAAATAGAAGAAGACGACGATAACAACTTCGAGAACTTCTCCGAATGGGTTATTTTAAGAAGTAGGCCGGAGTATGGAGAGGCTTTGCAAATAGCAACTTTTACATATTTTGTAGAGGCAGAAACGAATTATCAACTGCTGGGGTAATGGATAACAGTGGATATCTGTTCGAGTCGAGGTATCCACAGTGACCAAGAAGAAGACACCAATTAAGAACAGAAATGCGCTCCTTCATCTTCCGACGTGAAGAGTTCTTTGGAAGTAGTTTTCAGCTACAAACAGGATCCCATTGAATTTGATTCTGACTCTTAAAACAAGGAAAAAAAAATTGCGAAAATCAAATTTAAAAAAAAAAAATCGTTTGCACAGTGCGACGAGGATCACAAACAATTTTTCACGTGATCACGTAGCCTTAACAGACTAAACAGACCTTGTAGTCAAGAAGCGCCAGCATGTTTTTTTGAAGTGCCAAACTTAAAAGCAGTTGAACGTTTAGAGTCGGACAAAATGAGAAAACATAATAACGATAATATATTAGTGTTTATTCGAGACTGAAATAAACGTTCAGACTATAAGAGGCATCTTCTTATTTGATATGTCCGAGATGCCAAGTTGAGCTAGAATAGATGAATTCGTGAATACCCTCTGAAAGTGATCCAAATGAAGTAAAGCATGAAAAGTCATTGGTTACAATTCAAATTTTTCTCTTGTATTTCGAAAGAATAATTTATAGTGAAACTTTCATGAAACTGCCTAAGTAATATTTAGATTTGAAGACTGTGTCGTTTTTTGACAAATGTTTTTAAATTACATAAAAAAATTAAAAGTTTCAGTTGCAGCAGGTCTAATTGTTTTCTATTAGGTCAGAGAAGAAAAAAAATTTACATTTACCAATACCTGGACGATAAAACCGACTATTTTCATTTCGATCTGGAGAACATGCACACTGAATATCTGTTCTCCTTTGCAACTACAGTATTGATATCGATAATATACTCACATAGTTCATCTTGTCTATTTTAGATATTAAGAATAACATTTCTACTTTTCAAGATATTATGCTTTAAAGGCATACTCAAGTCACAATAGAAGCAACTCGCCAAAGAAAGCTCCCTACTCAAAGAAAGCGATAGCACATCGTTTGATTCCTCATCTATAACAAAGAGAACGTTTTCCTAATACGTGAAGTTGATTTAACACAGCTTTAAACAAGAAAGATTTTAGCTCAATTTCTTCCCGAGTCGAAATTTTAATTAAATCGATAGAAGTGTGTATTATACAAAAGATAAACTGTATAAAAACACAAAAGCGCAATCTGAAATGACAGAGACTGTATAAAGATGCGAAAAGCAACAGTTTGGATAGAAATATCACATAATATTCGCAAAAACATATCTAAAACGATTTTGTCAAAATATTCCCTCCAACTAACTACAGTACTAGTATTTATTTATGGAAAAATCTTAGCTTATGAAGGCCAATTTAATATTTCAAAATAGGAAACTTCGCTTCTGTATGTACTATCCAGTTACTACTCTTATTAAATTTTTGCATTTACTATTCTTAAATTTATTTTTTTTAAATTAATTGTGATCGTATTTCCTTATTTCTAATTTTCTTAAATTTTATTCCTTTTCAATAAATTGGCTTATTCGATTGAGTTTTGAATATTTCTTCAGGCGCTTTAGGTTATTTCATGGCACGGGAATTGTCATGCAGTGAAGTATCGTTAACGGTGCTTTTGTTTACGAGTCATTTATCTTCCGCAACAGAAATGAGCAAATGCAGGCATCATTTCTTGACAGATCGCTGAAACATTATTTGAATTTCAGGATAATTCTCTATTATCCTCCTTGCTTTGACAAAGGATAATCTCTGTCCGAAACGTCATCTTTTTTCAGGGTCTACCACCCTGTGTTCAATTTTTATTATTTACTAGCAGAGGCACCCGGGATAATTAGAGTTGTAGTTAAATAGAACAACTTCAAGAAGTTAAATAATAATTCAAATTGATTTTCAGTAATACTATAATTGCCTGCTGTAGATGAAGCTCCCGTTGTTCATGTTTCCGACGCCCGGATAAACTTTTTCTTACTTTTTTATTTTATATTTATTTTTTGCAGTTTTCAGTATTTTAGAAATTTTAATTTTCTTAAGGAAAACTTAATTTGAAGTCCAAAAAATCATTTTTTATGATATTAAGTCGACTTACCTGAGCTTTATGCAAAAAAGTCGATAAAATGGGCTTTATTCTCAGCTATCATTTATTAAAATATTTTCAGCTCCAACAACATTACATTTTGTATGTTTTTATGTACAAATTTTTGACATTACACAAAAGCAAATTTTTACAATAATTAAAAAATCCAATTTGATTATAATTCATAATAATTATGAAATTTTAACAATTTAATAGTTTTTATTTAAATTGCCCTTAATAATAAACAGGTGGTAATGAAAGATGTTAATGTTAGTGAAGTGGGATTTAGATTGGATAATGCAAATACAGGAGAAGAATGAAATTAGTATTTTCATCACCATCACCCTACCAATAAAAGCTCAATAACTAAAAAATAAGGTCTTGGTTATTAATTAATTAATTAATTAATTAATCGGAGTATGACATTAATTCATTTCATAGTGAAAAATCAAAATTACTGTTAAAAGATGCAAGAGTACATTTTGGGCAATTGCTTCTCGAAAATGATCTCGTTGCAGAAGAATCATCTGCGACAATTACTTCCGAGGCAATACAAAAAAAGTGTTAACGCCATATGTAAAACAGGAAAATTTTCTCCTATTAATAGATTCTTGAGGCGGCCAGACAAATCCAGAAATGTACGATGAAATTTTTTTGGACGATGATGATGCAGGAGCATGTACTATTAAAGTTATTCCTCTGAAATGTACACTTTGACGAGGTAACCTGTGACGTATGTTTTTACAGACAAGTAAAAAAAAATTCATCAAGTGCTTGCAGAAATGTTCCTTTTTTATTAGAGCAAACAGCGTGAAATAACATCTCGTGAAGATTGCATCAAAATTAATCTATTGTACACCATCAATTTCCTGCTCTGTTTCTTGAAAATATCAGGTTGTCCGGAAAGTTTCTTCCAGATTTGAATTTTTATTTCTAAAGCAAAAAAAAAAAAATATGTACAAAATGATTGAATTAATGAGGATAGTACTCCCCATCCAACTCGATGATCTTCTCCCAACGTTTAGGGAGCTTTTCGATTCCTCCGCGAAGAACCCTGGGTCCCTGAACCCTAGGAAAAAATCGACCTCTTTTTTGCACTCTTCTGCACTTTTAAAAATTTCACCCCGAAGATGGAGTTGGGAGAATAAGTAGTAGTCGGGGGGTACTAGATCAGGGCTATATGGGGAGTTAGCCATGATATTCCATAAGAGCTCGTGCAAGTCCAGGAGGTGGCGGTGCCAGTGTGCGGGCGAGCGTTGTCTTGATGGAACAGAACCGGCTTTCTTGAACTCATTTCGGCGATTGGGCTTGATGGATTGTTAAAACAAACACTCGAGATACAGAATTGTTTCCGCACACCTCAAGAATCTTCCCGGACAACCTGATATGTTGCAATAAGCAAACTAACAGATGAGAGCGATGAATGTTAAAATGGGATATGTTTTCCGATTCACATTTCTAAAAATGTCATGCAATTGTAAAAACGCTTTTATGCGAGAATTATTGTTTTTTGCTTTTACGATAAATATCATCATTCTACAATATGTGCAATTCCATCTACTTCATAATAAAATATCTCATGTTTATGTTTGATAATTACTTACGCACCTATATCGTCGATTATTTCCAAAAAATAATGTAGATGAATGTATTAATTCGTGTCATCTCCTTTTACCCTGTTGCATCTTATATTAAGACCTATTACTATTAAGAAATTGGCATTATATTAATAATCGTGCAAATCGGTTGGTACCATTACAGTGGCTAAAATGAATTCAAGCCGTAAGGTCTCCTTGTAATATCAAAATTACCTTTTCTGTTTTCATTGGCCCTTCTTTTTGCGTCACTCTTTCGTCATGGGCCGAGTCCTTTCTCTATGATGGGGGCGGTTTCTTACCTTTTCGTTCTCAATTTCCGTGACACCTCTTCATTATATCAAATGCAATCCAGTTTTATTATTTGAGAAAGCGTAAATAATCGATGATGTTGTATTAAAATTGAAATAATAATAAGAAGAAAAAGAAGGAGAAGAAGAAGAACTCGATCATCTAAGGCGCATTTTGATTAATAAAAATATTCTGGTTATTTATTGGGTTTGCTTTACCCGATGCTGAAAGGGTAGTTGTGAAGAGAATTTACGCCAGCTATAACGTAAGTGAATCGGTCATTAATTTTTGTTGAATGTTTTAATTTTTAATGGTTTTAATTTTTGTTTTTAATCTACCCACAACGGTCGCCGAAAAAAAAAATATTTGATGTCCCACTTTCTTCCTTGTACCATTTCTTTTTGCTCATTCTTTTTCTGCTGGCGACGGGATTCGAACTCCGGCTGGGTGGCTGCTTTAGGCACTGAACAACGAACTCACTAGTAGTCATCACCGTTTATGACAGATAAGAACATTTTAAACAAATTTAAAATAATAAAACAATCTACAAACCTAAACTTGAATATTTTTTTCCTCTCCATGGATGGTGCAATCATGATTTTGATGTTGGGGATGTTTTTACGTACTGGTGTAGCTTTTCTGTACAATAAAGCAATTTTATTCTGGTTGTTTGTTTTTTATTTTTTACTATCTCACAGTCCTAGACAAAATTATAAACTCGCATACATATGCCCAAAACTTTCATGAAAAAGAAAAAATTACGTTAAAAAGTTGATAGGGCAAACTTATTTCGCTATCAAATGACCACTAAAACATTGGAGATAAACAAAAAAGATGTACATTCAGTTTAGCCAGCATTATAAACTCGCCCTGAATAAGGTTCTGTCCAGTTTATGGAAATGAATTTAAGCATTTTAGGAACTTACATTATTTGACACGGTGATTAGCTGCTTGTTTTGTGTTTTCAGAATGAAAAGCTCTACACCTGTTGCTATGTCCTTCTTCATTTCATTCAGCGCCTTTTCAACTTCTATAGAAACAATGTCCATTCCACATGCATCTTCATCCACAGTCTCCATTTCTTCAAGTACGATGTCTTCTTTGCGTATCATAAACAGTTTGTAACTATTCTTCCCATCTTTCTGGAGGCTGAGCTGCCAAATTTCACAATAGTAGGCGAATTTCTTTGTGAGTTATTGCGTTTGTGTTGCAAGGTGTTCTTGTACTTCTGAGTATTTCCAACTTATTCGACCTTCCTTGTCAACAGGAAGTTTTACTGGAAGGTTTGAAGAGACTGAGGGAAAATTTCGCGCATACGGCCCGGTTGTGGAAGAACAAAGGCAGGTTGCTCCATCATGATAACGCGCCCGCACACACTTCACTCTTTGCGAAGGCATTCCTGGCAAAAAACAGCATGGCAAAGGCCCCCCCATCCTCTGCGACTTCCACCTTTTCCCTAAAATGAAAGAGCGACGTTTTGACTCCATTGAAGATATCCAAGTGGAATCACAACTGATCTTGAACGCCCATCGGGCTTCCAAAAGTGCTTCCAAAAATGGGAAAATCGCTGAGATCGTTTCATACATCGACTACTTTGAAGGTGACAGTGGGAAATTAAGGTGCAAGGTGCGTTTTCTGCTTTTTACAAGAAAACTGGGGTAAACTGGGTGCGTTTTCCGGAAAACTGGGGTTGCACCTCGTACAATAGGGAATGCGCAAGAAGGAAACTGTCCTTGAAACAAATTCATGTCCTTCTTGATTCAATGCCAAACAGAATATTTGAATGAAGGTCCCACGATGTGCTAAATGTGTGGAAACAATTTGTTTTGTAGACTGAGTTTATACTGTAATTTCAACCAAGTTAAAGTATACACCTGTTTTGTGTATCTCAGTTTTGTTTTGTTTTTTAAGTTTATGAATACAAAAACACAAGACAAGTTTTAGTAGCCATTTGATAATTGAATACATTTGCTTATCAAGTTTGTAAATTAAAATTTTGTGCAAAATGTGAGTGAGTTTATGTTTTGTCCAGTAGTGTGATACCTTTCAAGCTGTATTACTGTTCGGTTCAGTTCTGCGGGCTTATGGAGGAGTGATAATGCTGATGATGATTGGTAAAGAAGAATTTTCGGAGCTATACTCTTCGAAGGAGTTCAATTCTCTAAGTGCCTTGTTGAAAAGGAATTGTGCTGCTATTTCCTATATGAAGAAGGCCTACCACCTCCATTAAGCGAGAGCGAGCCAGCAGTAGTGACCGAAGCGTTTCTCTCCTGCAAACAGAAGAAGGAGACCCAAGCAGGGGGTAGGAATGCCTTCGACAGCTGCCTTATCGATTGATTTGCCAGCACCCTCCCCTCGGTGTAGGGAATCTTGGGGGTTGTCGGGTGGCCGAGTGTTTGCCCGTCTAATAAGCCGTGACAACAGGCACCGGACCTGGGCGCCTGTAATCAGGAGCTGATCGGGTCTGTGGGGGTTGAAGAGGGTAATGTAATGACGGAAACGATTGCGACGACAGCGCCACCTTTTGATTTCCTTCATTTCCCTTTCCTCTTTCAAGGAGGCGGCCAGCTGGGAGCGGTGCCTCTATCGGCACCGGGGTCAAAGGTCGCTGGGGACTCTAATGCGGAATTAAAGAGCTTTTTTTTTCTCTTTAAAGTTAAGGGAAAGTGTTTTAAGGATTACACAAGGAGAAGGATGCTGCTTCGTAATCCAAAGCAACTGCTTCTCTCACGCTTCTCTTTCTCTCTCTCTCTCTCCTTGGTTCTGTGGAATTCTCTAAATTGGATCGTGGGGGCGCCTCCTTTGTCCTTCGTTGTGACAGCCGTGATGGATGATTCCCGTCCTTAGAGTGTGAGGCGGCGCACAGGTGTGAAAATCGTCACCGGTCCCGTCGTTTTCATCCAGGTAGGGGTTAAAGAAAAAAGGCAGTCTATTCATCTCCCTTTAGTGTTGTTTTTGGAATACCCCCTAACCCTAGGTGACTCATTAAGGTTTTTTTCTTTTTTTTTTTTAAAGTAACATTATCTCTTGTCATTTCGTTCAATCACAGCACCTTTTTTCCACACATACCCTCTCGGTCTTTTGTTTAGAAAGACCCAATACCCCCACATTAAACGGTTGTTCTAATAGCCACTCTTCTGAAGTTAATAGTTTAAAATGAGGTAGGCTGACTCAGGTTATGTTGCGAATAAAAATTGATACTGATATTGTTGTGTTGGGTTTGGGGAACTGTTACCATTAGAAATTCTACTTTATCATCGTTTCCATTAGAGACGACAAACAGCTCCTTTTCTGCAAAGCATCTCGAATGTGCCGCAAAGCATTCTCGTCGATTACGACGTTTGTGGTATATGAATCGGGTAGCCGAACCCAGACATAAGGTAATCGGTAGAGAAGTGTTCACCTATTAATATCTGAAAAATCTTAGTAGCAAAGACTGTCCGTGTTGAATGCCAGGCCAAAGTGAAGTTACTTGGGAATGTATGGGAGTTCATCTTAAAGACATACCAAGGCCACAAATGCACAGCAGAAACACAAAAGACAGTGCACCATTCAGCAGCAGTAACAAGAGTACATATTAAGCAAGGTATACGTGACGGAAAGCAACATGATCTATATGCATTTTACAAGAGTGGGTATCTTTTAGAGAAACAGGAATTCTCTCGTGGATTTCTATTTTGGCTCCAAGTCAAAAATGCTGCACACTCTCTGCCACCAGGATTTTTCTATCACTATCGATTGCCATATGTCACGCTTGGCTACCCAGGAAAGACTGGCTTGTAAGTATTTAGAAATAGCACCTTCCCCACCCCCCACCCCCAAATGAATGAAAATGCTTATCTTCCTTTTTTAACGTAAATTTTTATTCGCAATGGGTAATTTTAAAATCAAAGTTACAAGGTCTGAAAATGACATCGATTTCACAGGTGGAGAAGGTGTCGTGAAGATGCCGATGTGGACGACGGTGGAGAAGGACGAGAAAGCCTGGAAAAGAAAACAAGAGAAAAAATTATAAATAATAATAATAATACTTCGAATAGGGAGACCTGCATTGCAAATCTCATTTTAACAATAGTTTGCTTTTAAGTCCCTGACGAAGGACATTCAAATTTGACGTGGACTTTTTTATTTTAAATTGTACATGATGAAGTTAGTTGATATGTCTTATATGTTAATCAAAACACTAGCGGACATGGATGGTTGTTTGATATCCATAACGGACTTGCGTGTTTAGTTGGTGGAAATCATTCAAGGAAGGCCGCCAACGTGTGGAAAATGAATCGCACAAAGCAAGACACCTGCAGAAGGTGGTATCGGCAGGCGAAGTCATGGCTATGGCGATTTGGATTTCTGGATATCTTAAAAGAAAGCTGCACAATTAATAATGCAATATCTTACAAACGCTGGCACCCTGTTTGCCTTCTTCAATGTGACTGAATACATTGAATCAAACTGAAGTGAGACATTCTTCACAATCCTCCTTATAGCCCAAAGAGATGTTCAGGGCCGCTTAAAGAGCACTTAGGAGGCAACATGTTCAGTAATAGAGTGAAAAATGCAGTTCAGATGAAATGCCTACGTCAATACGAAAGCTTCCAGAACAAGACTACGCCGAAATAAAGTACCACGTCAAATTTTAAAGTCCCTCTCTCTTACTAATAGTGTAATAAATCAGAACTGGAGTTAACGCTGCAATATCAAGTAATGATCATAAATACAAAGGAGAAAAGGGAAGGAAGAATTCCGCGACCTGGACTTGAACCAGGGACCATGCCTTTCGCTAGCACTACTCTCGCCGTCATGGTGTTTTAAAGAGACAAGAGAGGCTCACTTAGCTAATGATAATGCGTTTTAAAGTTTTAGTCCAAATGCGTTTTGAACTTGTTTCGTCGTTAGAAGCGACATTTTTTTTTATTAAAGAATGGGACTTCTGTGGGCAACACTTTCTCTCTTTTGTGCGCAGGAAAGTGGCGGCGATCACCCGATTCCAGCGTTACCAATGCGAACGCGCGACACAACTTTCTTCCTCTTCTCGCTCGCCCTCCCGTTTCGTATTGTAATACAAAAGGCGCCAGCACAACTCGACAAGTTTTGGTCGCCTCCTCCTCCTCCTCCTTTTTGTTTTGCCACGAGATAAGAAGCGCTGCTGCGCCATTCCCTTCAACCAATAAGAGAGAATTCGCGCGTTTCCTCACTCGCCTCTTTTTATTCCACAAAAGCCAACAAACAAACAAACAAACAAACAACCAACCAACCAACCACCACCTGATGTTGGAGATTCCGTGAGGGAGGACGAGAATGGTGTGGAAATTTTTTTTTTATTAAAAGTTTTTTTATTTATAATTTTTCCTCTTTTCAAGCTGCCTTTTGTCATGTCGCTTGCGTATATAGTCCACGAAGCGCTCGCGCCGCACACGCCTCCTCTTCCCACCTCCTTTTCCTGTTCCGGTGTTTTCTAATGAACGCGGCTCGTTTCCTCGTCTCGGCCTACGAAAGAGATAAAGAAAAGTGGTGCATCCCACGCTTCAAATTTTATTTTAATTACTGTCTCTTCCTGGCTCGAGAGCACTTCAATGTCTCATATACAGTCTATAACATTATTATAACAACAAAAAACCTGTATGCCTACAATGTCTTCTCTACTCAAGCAATACCAGAGCGACTGCACCCTGATTCTCCATGTAGTCTAGGCCGACTCCTTGGTGAAAAGCATCTGTCTAGGAAGACCAGCTTGCTGAATCCATATCCTTGGCCATACCAACAATGCAAACTGCAAATGGATTCAATGTGGAAAAGCATCGACTCAACACCTAAAGACTCCTTTATTGTGCTCCTGTGCACTCTTATCTAGTAGAGTAACACCTACCACACTCTTGCAAGCGCGATCTTACTCTTATTCAAGTTTATTCAAGAAATGGGGGTGTTAATAAATAGGCGATACTATGTCCAAGATTAAAAGATTGGGTTGGAAAAAAAGTTCCCGCACAATGTTGATTAATGACGAAATGCACGGAAACACTGCGGCGACAGTCACAATGGATACCCATGTGATAAAACGCAGCTGGTTTGCCGTCGAAGAAGTCACCTGCCGTGAGGTTTGCATCGTTGCGAAGTTTTTGCCATTCAAGAAGTTCTGCAGTGCCCAGAATAAGTAATAGTCTGTAAGCGCAAGATCGGGCGAGTATGGTGGGTGAGGGGAAAAATTCCCACTCAGCTCCAGAAGTTTTTGACGGGTCACATTTGTAATGTGTGGCCGCGCTTTGTCGTGACGAAAGATGACATCAGTCATTTCAGGACGTTTTTCTGCAATTGCGTTTGCCACGCGTTGCAGTTGTTCTCAGGATGCGTGGGCGTTTATAGCAACATTTCCCAGTCAATCACGCCCCTCACATCTATCAGACACAAACAATGATGCAGGACAGCCTTGCGGTGGCGCAGCTATCCCCTTGTCTATCCAGCTTCTCTTGGGTGAAACGTTTGAATACAGACACCATTTCTCATCTGCAATGAGCACTTTCTTCAGCCAATCAAAACGACGCTTCTTGGACAGGAGTGTCGTGAATACATCCGTGGGTCTCTTTCAAAGGATGGGTGATGTCTTCAGCTCAGCAATATGTTACCATTGCCATGGATTCTTATTAGTGTGATTGTGCGGGAACTTTCTTTACAACCCAATAGCAGCAACACTATTTAACGTCTTGAAAATAGTATCACCATCAAACCCCCATTTCTTGAAGAAACTGCCTCGACTCAGAGCTCTAAAAAGTTTCGGTCGACCATAATCGGATATTTTATATTTCGAAAATTGGTGGACATTTACAAAGATACTTGTATTGAAACATGGAAAGTAGAATTATTCTAAAGTAATGATGTGCTATTTTCCATGTAATAAAATTTATTTAAGTTCAATGAAAGTAAATTTCACTACTCACGATGACTTATTGTAAATCCAAACGTTGGAGGCTTTTCTAGAAGAAATTCTACGCAGACGTTGACATTCGAATAATAACACAGTCTTAGTTGAAAATGATGGTAAGATGACTGTTTAGTAGGTGCCAAACGTTGTAGTCCCTTTCCACATCCGACTGAGAGATTGTTTACCAACTGGGAAGAGATTGGTTTGGTTTGGTTTGTTTGGTATTAACGTCCTTTTCAACTGCTATGGTCATTTCAGGACGGCGTTATAGGGGCCGCAAATTTTGCCTCGCAAGGGTTCTTTAACGTGTAGCCGGCAAACGACTACACGGGGCCAACGACTTTACTTCCCCTCCGAAGGAAGTGAGTGATCTCAGGATTTTCCCCCTGAAAAATCCTCGTCGTCCTCGGCCGGGATCGAACCCGCGTACTCGGGCATCAGAAGCGATCATGCAACCACTGGACCACCGAGGCCGGTAACTAGGAAAGACTCCAACGTCTGGATCTACAATAAATCATCGTGATAGGTCAATTTTTTTTTCAACAAACTTAAGTACATTTTATTACATGGAAAATATCACATCATTACTTTAGAGTAGTTTAGAAAGATATTTTTCTCTTTTGCTGAAACGCTGTACCATTCGTACTGGACAAAATGTTCACAAAATAATTCCTCTGAAAAATACTTGCTTTTCAATGGTTCCATGTCAAAATAGCGAAGCAAAAATAGCAAAAATATGTCCAAATTTCGTATTGACTGTACCCGCCAAAATCTAATTATGGGCTACAAACATTACAATCAAATGTTAGGTGAGAACGGGGTAATGCCGGTCACCAGAATATCTCGCATCTTTTTGTAGTAGAAAACACTTGCACATCGGTTCCCAACTTTATTTTAACGCGGAACCCTTCTAGACATGTGGCATATTTTTGGAACCCTTATTAATTTATATGTTACTAGCTGTTTTACCCGGCGTTGCTCGGGCTCCTTTTTGATGAAATTAGACAATTTCTGAATGTGAACATTCAGTGAAATTGAACCCATGAAAAAAGGTTCGTTTTTTTAGCCATTTTTTCCAAAAAGCCGAGCATTCATTAGCCACTGTTTTCAACAGGCCTTATATTTGTTACCCATTTTTCATTGTAGGCCTAACATTTATTAGCCCTTTGCTACTATAGGCCTAACTTTTTTCAGCCATTTATTTAACAATAGGCCTAACATTTTTAGCCATTTTTTAAAATTCGGCCCAGCGTTAATCAGCCCTTTTATTCTTTATGCCTTTCATTTATTAGCCATTTTATACAATAGGCCTAACATTTGTTAGCCATATTTTTTAATTGGTCTAGCATTTATGTCCTTTTTTAGCAGTTGCCTATTTTCCAATTTAACATTATTTAACCATTTGTTTCGATCGCCCTAACATTTATTTTAGTTTAGTACTAACAGCACTGCAATTTAAATAAGAAATGTGTGCGTGCCTCGTCTAAGCTTCATGACGGGCACGTACTCCAAGCCTTTTCTCTTTTAAATTCGAAAAGTACGTGTTTTTCGTCTTGGGCTCGTCATTTCCGAAAGTGTGATATATTACATGCCTGTAATTGCCAATTAAAAATTTTTAAGGGGGAAGGTTTGGTCTCAATATTCTCGTAACTGCTAGTCCGAATTTAATGCCAAGCTTAACAGGTGAGCTCAGGTAGGAACTCGTACGAATACCATGTTGAAGCATTCTCGAGGTTTCGTCGGACATACAGACGGGCAGTCAAACAGACTCACAATTTATGCTTTTCAGCATATCATAATGTAAGCTAAGTTTAGATTAAATTTATCTCCTGCATGCAGCACAATGAATAAAATGATTGTAATATTCCGAATGTATTCTTTCTTTTTCTCAAATTTCAAGTTCTTTTCCTCAACTGTCAATTAGCTTCAAAAGATGGCATCGTTTATTCCACTCTAAAAATACTAATCTCGTTACCTGCGGGAGAGGTTTTTCATTGAAACTGAAAATGAAAGTAAAGGCCTTGTCTGAACCAGAGACAAATGAAGAAGAACTTTACTTTCATTTGTCTCTGGTCTGAACCTAAGGCACATTTGGTGCGAATCTGAGTTCAAAGGTTTTAAGAACCTTTTCAGACATAACGCTGAATTTTCTGAATATAAAGAATAAAAACAGGATCTCAACACTTCAAAAAATTTAGCAGAAAAGAGGATTAAAACATCATAAAGCAACCGAATGCACGATGGCGTAATGGCCGAAATCTTCGGAGGAAAGGGAAGATCCTAGGTTAGGATCCTAAGGACGTGCGAGTTAAGCGCCATCCAATGGCAAATTCCGTCAGTGGGCAAACAATCAAACAACAAACATAAAATGAATTATTATTTTTTCGAAATCTCATGTAGACAGTGCTCTTCCTGTTGCTTTGAAGGTCAAATGTGCCCAATTTCATCAAGATCGGAATAAAACTGAGGATTTGTATAAGGGACATACAATATACATATACATACATTTATATAGATTTATATACATTTATATATATATAGATTATGGATTAATTTTAATTTTAGACCAGCTTTAGACTTTAAATTATGTGTGGAAATATTTCTTTGTATAAAATTAGGAATTTCACACAGGAACCCCAGTTGGGAACCGCTGCTATTTATGCATATAAAATAGACAGGCAATGTGCCAACAATCGGCTGGTCGTATTTGTACGACCATGAGAATAAATTTCTATTTGGCAAAATGCTTACGTGGCGCAGCATCGGTATGAAAAAAAAAATAGTACGCCATATACTCCGTTGCTGGGAATGATTACAAAACCTAACAGACTATTTAAAAAGTACCAGATGATAACACATTAAGTATGTGAACATTATGTATATTTAAAAAATTTTTTTCACAAGTTTTAAAATATTAAAAAATGTAGACAGAACCAGATTATTTTGTACAGCAGTCGTTCACCAAAGAATAACACGCGCATGAGGAAAAATTTGGTGAAACTATTTTAATTATTTCAATGATTCGTTCGCTATGGCAAAAGTTCGGTCATTTTTTGGACAGACTTTAAATGTCGTGTAAAGTATTCAACAATACAAAAAAAAATCTTACCAGGAACATTGGAAACGCTAATTGGTGTGACATTTAAGTCCTCATGTCCTGAGTATGCAGGGGTTGCTCTCAAGTTTCCAAATCTTTCGCCAATCTAATCGCTAAACTGAAATCTTTTCGCCAAGAAAATCGCCAAAATTGTAAAACCATTGTCGGGAATTAAAATCAATTTTTATTCATCATAACTCAAGATTTAAATTGAAACTTACTTAAAGCCTGTAGAGCCATTTCGTTCTGAGATAAAAAAAAAAAAAAAGCGTTTGGCGACGGTCGCGATGTCAGAAACCACGTGACAGTACTCTCAGATCTGAGCTCCGCTCCGTGTTGCTAACTCAAAAATTTCTTTCCCACTAAAATCGATTTTAGTAATTTAAAATGGATTTTTGCATAACTTTTTGGGTAAAATCCACTAAATCTAGTGGGAAGTTAGTAACACTGGTCCCACCGCATAAGTTGCCAGCGAAAGTGCTATCTTTAATACTATGCTCAGATATCGTAATCTGAGATTTTCTGGGTTTTTATTTTCTCATCAGATATCTCTGGGCTAGGAAAAAACCTAGATCTGGGTGGAAAAAACCAGGTCTGGTATTGCTGCGCCTAATATGATGACAATGGTATTAAAATAAATAAATAAATAAATAAATAAATAAAATAATAAAACTTTATAAAAAATAGTTTTTATGCACAATAAGGAACAAGAACTTTTTTTTAACAAAAATGAACCGACTTCGTGGGTCTAAAATCTTCCCAGAAAAATATTCAGTCGAATAGCGAAAACCTCATCCAAATCGGATCAGTAGTTTTTGAGAAAATCGCGAACATACATATATACGGATATATACGGGTCAAACAGAGAACCTCCTTTTTTGAAGTCGATAAAAAAGGCCTAACTTCATGTAAATTCAATATTGTCACGATTAACGATTTAATGTGGAAATTAATACATGTTAAAAAAAAAATTAGGAAAACTTACAAAATCACGACTTGGCCAAGTAATTGCAGATTCAATGATCAATTACGTAAATAATGGCCGTCATAGTTTGCTGTGTCGCTGATGTAGTTTTTTTTTTTTTTTTAATGGAAATACAAATTTTTTTAGCGTTAGTGCCACATTATAGAAATATTACATGGAGAAAAAAATATTTTGTGATAGTGCATAAAAACTTTATTAAATATATTTATCATACAAAAAAATCGCCACTGTAATCGCCAACTGACAAAAATTATCGCCATCGAAAATTAGTAATCGCATTTGGCGACAATGGCGATCGGTAGCGCGACCCCTGACAGTAAGTAGTACAGATAAAATGCATTGAGTGAAGAATTTTGATTCTTACAAAAACCCAAATACAATGGCATGAATTAATAAAAGCAATGCAGTATATTCAACAATAACATATGCAAGAAAATTAGTCTTCAATCATTTTAAAAAAAGACTATGTGGAGAATCATAAAATCCTACGTCCTTACGCATCTTTTTCTGTTTAGAAAAATATTTTCATGCAAACGTTAACAATGTAGTGATTATTTCATAAACGTCCGTTTCCCGTGCCCCAAACGGTATTAAGTTGTTTCCAGATACTGCATCTGCTAATAATTCCTATGCAATATGCACTCAGTCAGTCAGTCAGCTGCTACCTGCTTTGACAACTTATTAAACCGTGTTGGCGTAAAAGCGTTCCTAGTTAAACCATAATGATTACCTCGATTACCGGAAATACCCGGATTTCGATCCACCACCTAAATACAACTTGACTATTTAACTGTGTTTAAAATAAAAAAAATAAAAAAAAAATAAAAACAAAATAGAAAACAAATAAAAAAATTAAAGTGTTAAAAAATTCATAAAACGTTGTAAAAATACAGTATTCATATTCACGTTATTAATATCTCCCAAGGTTTGTTAAAAGTATTTCTTTCGTTGAAGAAAAACATTGAAGACCACCTTCTTCAATGCCTTCTCAGTTGTATACATTAGTGTCATTGTTCATTTGTTTCTATGTAGAGTTTTACAGATTTTTGGAACACTATTTCGACGCAAGCATTTGAAAATGGTAATATTAACAAGGGCTGCAAAATTTTTTTCAAATACGTTAACTCAGCATTTTTGAAGAATCAAGACCTACCAAAGAATAATCTTCACCATAGTAGTCGGCCTCGTATAAATATAAATACAAAGAAAAACTATTTATGATTTTCAAATAACCCATTACCCGAAAATACCCAAAATTTCTCATTACCCGGAAACTTACCCAGCACAGGAGAAAATACCCGAAATACGCCAACGCTGTTATTAAAGGAATCGGTGAAATGATCTGATTAGGTATGGCGCATGACTATGTTTCTTATGGAAACTCCATTTCAAAGTGAAGACTCTTTTAGAGCTGACCTGTTACTACCCACACGGCAAGAAGCGTGCATCAATGAAGTTTGCTCCATAGGCAATGAAGCCTGCTTAAAGTGCTACTACTGCTTAGGCTGGCGACAATGTGAAACGGATTGGGCGATTAGGTGGGCACTGGAATGTTTTACATTCTGAACGCGTCTATTGGACTAGAAGACAGAAAGACCGAAACTGAAGACGTCGCTGAATGTGCAAAAAAAAGGAGGAGGAGGGGGGGGGGTTGGAATCGGGGTTGTTTGCCAGAAGGGGTTCACAGGCCGGCGACAGACGCTCCCAAGTGACAGGTGATGGATGAAGGCAACATTCCCGGGCTGCCAAGCGACCGTTCACCGTGGCAACGGAGCCGAAGACGGTCGGGACCCAACACCGGACACCCCCACCCAACACAAAAGGAAAGCAGGAGGAATGTGGGAAAAAGTCGTCACGTGATCTCTCGTGCTGCTGCTGCTGTTGTTGTTGTTGTTGTTGTTGGTCAAGCTTTTCGGGATCCGCTTTCGGAGAATCTACATCGGGACGCAATTATTGCTGCTGCACAGAAAGAAGGCGGTTCATTTGCATGCACGCCCGCCTCATCGATCGCGCCAATCGAAGCGCAACGAAATCGATTCAGGTTTGTTAACCACGTACACATAGATCGAAGACTCGAGGAGAAAAAAAAGTTTTAATTTAAAAAAAAAAAAAAAAAAAAGTCGGGACTCTTTAAAATGAAATCAGCGCTGCCGCCAGACCAAAATGAGTCAGATTTTTGAAAAGCGAGTTCTATAACGAGAGGGGTGGGGGGTGGGGGGTCTTTGAAAGTGTAGTATGGAAAGTGCATTCGACGTTTCCGCCGACCGGAAACCAGTCCGAAAATTCCGGTCGCCGTCTCCGCCCACTCACCTCATTTGGCATGCAAACGAATGCAAAAGAGCTCCGGAAGCGGTAGGAAACGGGAGCGACGATTTGGACGCGCCGATAGCCTGACTTTTAAATTAAAAACTTCTTTCGCAGGTGGCCTTACAACAATAAAAAAAATGAAAGGGTTAAAAATCACGCTCAACTTAAACTCCGCTACCTGGAGAAGACGAGCTGCAAAGTGTCGCGTGTCTCTCACCTGACACCTCATTTGTTACTAATGACTGAGAGGGTTTTTAAAAAGGAGAGCTATACTTGGCGTCTCCATTATTTATTCATCCCACCCTCGGACATCCAATCAGCGGGCGGCCGACACGCGGAGGTCAAAGAGATTAATAAATAACGAAGGAGGCCAGTATCGATTGAGAGCGATAACAAACACTCACAGTCTACTACGACACCTTAATAAGCAGAAAAATTGAAATTTCAAACCCAGATTTCCGTGACGTCATCGAAATCGGCATAAATTACCGGCTTGATACAGGTGAGGCGGAATCGGCTTCACCCATTGGTCATCTAGAACTCAACATGACGGAGGGTTTTTTTTTTTATTATTATTATTCAATTTTGAAACCCCCAACCTCCTCCTAATCCAGTTCTGTTTATATATCGGGATGGTGGTCATTTTAAAATCCAATACAACAACAATAACAACGACAAAAAAGGGAAGAAAATCAAGACTCCGAAGAGTGAAGTCGGGGTAGGTGCACGCGATTGAGTTTAAAATTCGATTCTCGAGGATATTAATATTAATAATGATAATAATAACGGTTAACAGCAACTTCAGAGTTCCTCTTGGATCAGTCTCTTGAAAGCTATAAGGCTTTCTACTATCTGATCAATGCATAGTCCTAGAAATACCACGAAACAGAAAGCAAGAATCTTCAGAATATCTCAGCCTTAGAGCAGTGATACCCAATCTGTGGCTACGTCAAAATTGCTTAAAGCACACGTCATTAGAAATCGGTGAGGCTCCGATTGGAATCGTCCGAAGAGAAGACTGGTGGATTATCAGTTATAGTATCAGGTTCTTGTGCAGGAACTCGAAAAACACGGTTTATGTCACGTGATTAAATAATGTGGCCCGCGAGATTTTTCTTAAAGGTAAAAGCGGCCCTTTGTGATAAAAAGATTGAACACCACTGCTTCAGGGTCATTGATGGTAGAGCAGTGAGAATGCTAGTGTGTTGAGGTAGGAAACCAATCTTCGGTAATACACAGTCATAGCCGAAATAAACTAATCACAGCACAGAAAGATTATTTAACCAAGCTGATGAATTTGAGCAATCAAAAGGTCCATCGGATCCCGATCCATGTTCATGAGCTCATTGGTTCTTGCTATTTCCATCTCAATCGCAAAGTGCTCCATCTCCAAGATAATGTTGGATGGAAGCAACCGCAAGTCCCTGAAAGTTTTTGTCTAACAGATCTCTCATAATGGCATAAATTCATCAATACGTTCGCTAAGCTGGCAACGCTGATCTTAGGACTCGTAGCATCCCCAATACTGCGGCTCGTTAACAATGTATAGACTTTTGCGATACTTTCGCCAGCAGTCGAGCGCTCACTGAATCGCTGCCATCGCATAGTTTTTTGTTTGAAAAATTGAGCTTATCGTCAAAATCAACGTGAAAATTAGCGACCAGATGAACAGCACACTAGTTTTCAGGTTGCACGAGGCCTTCGAGATGTCAAGCGCAATTCACTAAGCTTCCAATAGCTGGCGCAATATCTCAAAAGTCTACAAAAATATTCTTATCTATTGATTCTGCCTCTATCACCTCAATTCCCATTTCTGACTGTAAAACCCACAACAGATCTGACCCATGGTTGAACTTTCACACTGTTACAAAAACTACAGCCCACTAACAAGAGAACCCCACATAGCCTAATCGCTTTAACAATGGAGTCCTTGTATGGCTATGTATGCTGAAATTTTTTCGTTTTCGCAGTTTATTTTGAAAGAAACACAATTTCGCACCCTCTTATTTTGCAAGCATCTATAGTAGCTTCAGATGAGTAACATATTTCAATTTGGTGGAAATCTGTGACATACATGTTCCAGGGATTCCCTTGTAAGATCTTTTCAATCAACAATGGTGCGTACAAGCGTATAAGAAATAAAAAAAAAAGCGTGGAGCAGAGCTTCAGTGTCTCCACCATCATTTTACCGTGACTTCTCATCGGTTTACTGATGGTTTTGAAAGGAAAAAATTCCGATCTGCGGGCCACCAAATTCCCTATCCACCCTGACTACTTAGCAGCTTTCAAGACGCTTGGAGATAGCTTAGCAGTAACAATGTTCCCGGTGGCCCAGTTAATAGAAGCGGCGAGCTACTGAATCCAGATCGCGGAATTTTTCCTTTCCTTCTTTATACAGGGTGTATCAAAAGCCTCCATCCGATTCAATTCAAAATTCTATGTTTTGATACACAAGGCGCGGGTCTTGTCGTTCTCGAAACCAGCGAGCCGCGGGGATGAGCAGTTTTGCAAAAACCAAGGAATATAAGAAGCAAACTGAATCTTTAAGACATTTTTCTTGCAAAAACTACTCTACAGAGCTATTTTTCATCGATTCTTTATCGAGCCGATGTACGCTTTTGCAGCAATTCGAATCTCGCTGAGGACAGAGATGTTTGCATTTGTCCCTTTCTTAACAAGCTTGGAAGACCAAGCAAGACCTCGATAGGCCGATCCTCTGCTAAGCTAAATTTCCAATAGATCCAATGCTTATTTAACATATCGATACTTAAAAGGTGAAAGAGGAATAGAGAAGATAGATAGCTTATAAGTACTCAATGTGATCCCCGGCATAAGTCCACTCGATACTCAAATTCTTTTCATACTTGCAGACGCATATCTAGTATCGCTTCGTAGATGCCAATGTCTAATGCTTTGAGCTGTCGGGGGATCAGTTCCGAAACTTCGTCGAAAATCGCGCCACAAGGTAGCTATGGATTCGCACTTTTCGAAGTGAAGGACGCAAAAAGCTTTGTGTTCCACGAAAGGAGCTCACTACGCCTTTCAGACGCGCCCGGAAGACCTATAGCGGCAGTGAAACAAAACTTGACGATCCCGTCTTTCCAACGGAATGCAGATCGTTTACCTGCGATCAATGGTTGTGAAGCTATAGCATTTTGAAATAGGATAAAAACTTCTGATACACCCTATCCTATCATTGGCTCCTGATCTCAAAACACTCGCATTACAGACCTCTACCATCTGCAGAATTTTGACCCTAAAAGCTTGAGACACCCTCTTAACAAATTCTGGTCATACAAAATGTGGAAGGGATGCGCCTTTCTATTCCTTCGACTTAGGCCATACTGACATCGCTTTTAGTTAAGAGACCTTTTTTTCTCAATTTAGGAAACGTTTTTAGAGTACTTCGCTTATTTGGTACTTTTTCCTAAAGAAAAGTGTCGTCATTAAGCAGATATTGTCTGAACCTCCTCACGGAAACCACCACCTCTTCGGCGAGGCGCAGGTAGACGCCGACAGAGAGCGCTGTGGATAAGAAAATTAAATAAAGGAGAAGAAGAAAAAGCTCGTTAAGTGCTCCAAAGAACGGCGCATGCGGGCACTGTGCAAATTCGGATCCCCCCCCCCCCCCCAGATTCATCCTCCTCCTCTTCCTCCTCCGCGATTGGTGGTTCGTGTAGAAGAAGGAGCGAGGACTGAAAATAAAAACTCTGTGTGGAAATGTAGGTGGGTGTGCAGGAGCGTTTTATCTTGTTTTTGCAGCTGAACATTTCTCGTCCACGAATCGACGAGTTTTGAAGAGGAAGAAGCTCCATCATCATCTTCATCATCATCATCATCCCCATGAACATCACAAACGAAATTTTTCTTTATAACTTGTTGTTAAGTTTATGAAGGTTCGATTTAGCGCAGTAACGTGAACGCATCTATCGAGACTACTTTACTCGGAGGTCGCGGGTTCGTTCTCCGTTCGCACCTTTCCCAGCTCTTCCTCCAGTTTCCTCCATTTTCGTTGGTTCTCTCCTAAGGTCCAACCCCTTTAAACCGTCACGTGGCCGACGACGTCACGAACGCGAGGGCGTGGTCATTTCTCCCACGCCTTTCTCTTTTCCTCAGGAAAAACAATTTGGAGCTCGGAAAGGCACAGGAAAATGGCGCCACACTCAGAAGGAAGTGATAAAAGAGAAAGAAAGAGAGAGAGAGAGCGGCAAATATTTATTAAAACTCATCATCGCCATTCCGTCTCTTTGATCGACAAAACGAAACGCGCAGGCCTCGTTCATTCGTCTCGCACACCCTCCTACCGAAACCGGGGCTCCCTTAATTAGCTTAACACGGTTTTGCACTTAGGGTCCTCTAATTGAAATTTTAAATGTCAAAACCATCAACGAAAATCACTTCGACACTCGAAACGAACGCTACTGGTCTCTCACCACCCCTGCTCTTACCTAAGAGAACACACCAATCGAGATACTCTCGGAGCAAAAGATCACGGCAGTTCGATAGAAGCAGCGTTCACTTCCCACACAAACCAAACTCTTTTCCACTGTAGCTCCCTTTAGCAGTCCGTTTTCACAAGATTGCCAATAACGCTCATTGGTCGAGCTGGGCTCTAGCTCTTGCTCTTCACTTAGCAACAATAATAGACGTTCGCATAAGCTACACTTGTTGGTTACGACTAATTCTTACCAGACTACTCTCCCTCTCTCTCTCTCTCTCTCTCTCTCTCTCTCTCTCTCTCTCTAGCTTGTTTGAAGCTCTAGGGCGATCATCAAGTCCATTTACCCGAACAGTTGTGCAAAGACCTGGAACGATGACATTTTCAATTCATCTGTTAAGGAGAGTTGTTTATGTACATTTTGAGTTGCTCGAAATCCTTCTGGTAAAGTAACTTGAGGATCACCCTGTACAGTCTCGCAAGAACTAATGGAAGGTGTACGTCATCTATATGTGAGTGTAATGTTTTTTTTCAATTGGAACGTGTCCCCCCTCCAAGCGAACCGGGTGTTCGTTAATAAGCAAAAACCTACCAAAATTACCAATCATCTATCAAACATATAACAAATACTGAAACCTACCAAAACAAATCGAAACCTACCAATCACCTACCAATCTAACAAAGCTGCTGAACTTACAAAAACTTACCAAAAGCTACTGAAACTTACTAAAACGTATAGACACCTACCAATCACCAGGCACCTGCCAGCAAATATGTTCCCTATATCCACCAAACTCGTGGCGCGCGGACTATATCAAACATACCAAACACAAATGAAGCTGGATGGATTAGAGAGCTAAAGAGCAAAATAATGGCAAAGGAGCAATGTCAAAAGGATTCAGAGAGTACGTTTTTAAGGAACTGATATTATAATAATGTTAATAGTGACGTCATTTTAGACCGAACGAGGACAACGAGAAAGACAGGCCCCATTTTGGATTTTAACAATCAATATTTTTTCGTTTGTTGAAAATAAAGGATGGATTGTTCGTCGACCTACTGTGGTCAGTGAATTTTCCGCGCGGAGCCTGTCTTTTTCGTCAGCTACGAGACCGAAACTTACGGAAATCTGCAAAACCTACAAAAAGCTACTAAAGCCTACTAAATCCTAACATAAACAAGTGAAACCTACCAAAACCTACAGAAACTACCAAAAGCTACTGAAGTTTACCAAAACCTACCAAATCTACCATAAGCTACGATAACCTGCCAAAACCTACAGAATCCTACCAAGAGCTACTGAAATCTACCAAAACCTACCATAAGCCATTGAAACTACCATAAGTCAATGAAATCTACCAAAAGCTATTGAAATCAATCAAACGCCACGGAAACCTACCAAACGGTATTGAAATTTGTCAAAACCTACCAAATCTACCATAAGCTACGAATAACCTACCAAAACCTACAAAAGCCTAATATAAGCTATTGAACCTACCAAAACTTACAGAAACATGTAAAACCTACCAAAAGTCACTGAAACCTGCCAAGACCTAGAGAAATCTATCAAAATCTACTGAAAAACCTAATGAAACCTACATAATCCTACCTAAAATCACTGAGACTTATCAAATCTACCATAAGCCACTGAAACCTACAAAAACCTACTATAAGCTATTGAAATCTAGCAAAACTAATTGAAACCAACCATAAGTCAATGAAACCTACCAAAAGCTACTGATACTTACGAAACCTATCGAAACTTTAGGATTAATATTGGATTAATGTTGCTTTCCATCAGATTTGTTTCGAGAAACTTTGCAATCAACGCGGTAAGCCTATAGAAACCATTCTGAAACTGATGGCAAACAAGCGGCGAAGCAAGCCTATAGAATTTTCCTGCTCCACTCTTGTTTACGGTCCCTTGAGCGACTGAGGCTTACTCAGCGAATGAACCAGTTTTGCTTGTTTTTGCTCACTCATAGAGCGAAGCCAGACCATCGGAGAGGATTCACCTTCTTCCAAGACCCGATCGAGCTCGTGTCTAGACATTGGGAAGTTAGAATCTGAACACAACCGCAGCTTAGACGAATCGAACCCCGATCTCGTTTGCCATTAAGGAGGGGGGGGGGGACAATTTTTTTTTAAATCCCCAGTCTTTGAAAAAAGGAACTCAATCGCAGTTCTTCATTTTTTTTATTAAATCGTTTTATCCTGAAAAGAGCGCGGCGCCAGATTATTTCTTTTGCGGTTGACGGAAGATGAGAGATGGGTGGAGGGTTAATCCAATCATCACCACCACCGAGAAATATGGGACCCTTTCTTTTTTTATGGACCCCTTTCTTTTTCATTAACCTCCGACATGAAAAAAAGAAATTAAAAAAATCTGTTGCAATGATCGATATGTAGTCTCCTCGAGTACATCCGTACGGGCTACACCTCTTATAGCGCTTCAAACAAGAGAAAAAAAAGAGAAAGAGAAAACAACGTTAAACGGCGCAACGTTGTCTCCGCAATTAATTCACTATTATTAGGTAATCATCATTTATCACGTGCATTTAGACGAGAGCGACCCCAGGCGCGTTTAATCCCCTCCGCGGCTAATGTCAAACGGTCCTGGCGCTGCACATATGTTTTCCAACCACCGTCTCACGCTATTAATTTTATTATGGCTCCCAACGAACGACAGAGAGGGTCTCGTGTCGGCGAGAACGCCACCAGACGGCACTGCGCATGCCCACCCCCACCACCAGCAACAACAAGACCGACGACCAGAGCGGCTGGCAGCTTTCAGACCGAGCACTCCTTAATGCCATTCCGGTTTGAAAGGAAGAGCATGTCTATGTGGGGCTTCCAAATGGATGCATTCGCACAACTTTAGATACAATCATTGGGTACCGAACCCGTGACCTTTTATCATTTACTTTATTAATTGATTACATTTAATTATTGATTATCCTCTTTTAAATTAATTAAATAATATCTCCCGGTCCAATTTTGAATTTTTTTTTTATCAAATTTATGCTTATTATTGAGTTTACTATATGCATGTACAGGGTGACCCATTTTAAAGTTTCCCCTGGAAGATCTCGAAAAAACACACATGGGATCAAAAAAAGTTCCAAATGAAATTTGTCTCGGAGGGGGCAATCGAATGGGATTAAAATAGACCCCCCCCACCCCCTGGGATGGGGCGGGAGACAACTTCGTAATCCCCATTTTTTATTGCATATTCGGATAGTATGTTGCCCCCTGCCCCACTTCCAGGAGGTGAAGGTCCAGTTTGGTATTATTGGATAATTTTATCACGAATATTGAAAACATAATTTAATAAGCTTCAATTCGATGTGTTTTATTAAAGAATTACAAAACATTTAATTTTTACGATTACTGCACCATCTACAGGGTGACAATTATTGAGCTATATGAAATAAAACACCAAATTTTCAAAATCTATTGAGTTCAAAACTTTTATTCAAATGTTAAAATTAACTAGAGACATTCGGATTTAGTTTATGACATGTTCGATATGCTTGCCACGAATGGCTATTATGTGGCGCAGACGAAGAGCAAAATTCTCCAAAACTCGCTGAAGTGTCGAGACATGGATGCTTTCGATGACCTCCTGAATGGCTGTTTTGAGCTCAGCTCTGGTTTCGGGGATATTTGCGTAAACTTTGTCTTTAATATTGCCCCACAAAAATGAGTCACAAGAGTTGAGATCAGAAGAAAATGGCGGCCAAGCTATTCCCATTCCAGTAGCCTCTGAGTACCCCAAAGCCAGAATGCGCTCTCCAAAGAGCTCGTCCAAGACTTCAGTCTATTGGTCCGATGGGGTCGTGCTCCGTCCTGCATGAACCACATCTTTTCGAAATCTGGGTAACTTTGGATAATAGTGATGAGATCATTTTCTAAAATTTTGACATATCGTTCAGCAGTCACAGTGCGCAAGATCAAAAAAAATGCCAACATGCCCTGCATTCAATCGTCAAGTTTTTAACTGAATCTCACCACTTGTTCAAAAGTTATCAAGTTTTTTTTTTCATAAAGCTCAATAATTGTTACTCTGTATCATGAACTGAAAAAATGTGTTCAATGAAAGTTACGTGTTTTTGACGTACGTACTATCCGAATATTCAATATAAAAATGGGGGTTCCTATTTAAGATTTCAAAGATGTCTCCGCCCAACACCAGGTCAATACAAAAAATCGTCAAAAAAAAGTAGGACTCATAGAAAATAAATCAAGACTTCACCGCTGGCACAAGATCTGCAAGAACTACAGTTCAGTTTGGATGGGAAGAGCGGAATGAAGACAAAGTTTTATACTCTGTCCAACGAAAGAAAAACTGGGCGTGTCCAGTTAAATTTCCAATTTCAATTGTTAAACATTGTTAATTTTATTTAGCAACAATGTCTAACAATTGAAATTAGAAATATAATTAGACACGCCCAGTTTTTCTTTCGTTGGACAGAGTATAAGAACTTGTACGACTCCATGCCACGACGTGTGGCAAAATGCATTAGAAATAAGGCGCCCAATATCCTATTGAGAGTTGGAACAATTTTGGTATTTTGACCAATAAATTGTTTAATCATTTGTTGTTTATTGTTGAGTATTAATTTCCTATCAAATAAATTTTCAAACTGACGATTCCATCTTTTCGTGCACTATTAAATGTTTTTGTTCCATTTTGCTATGACTTACAATTTTCAAGATATAGCATATTTCGAAAATTCTCTTTTTGTCCGAGATCTCGGGAACTATTAGTTCCACAGAAATTTGGATGCGATATTTCGTTTCTCATCCACAAGTAGTCAATTTAAAAAAAAAAACCCATTAAAATCTTCTTAACTAAAGAATAGTGTACTCTTTAATCTTTATTGGAATTATTTTGTAACTTATTTGTTCAATTTTTATATATATTATTCATATCTGTATATAATTCTATATTATCGCTCCTACCGGGGACCCAACACGTCGGCCTCAAGGTATCTTCTTCTAGAAACTACCAGGCCTGAACATGGAAAAGATAAAACATTGTTACGGCGAACTGGTAGTGCTCGAGACCAACGAGATAAGGCCTGGAAGCGAAAAAGTCACCTGACCAACTGGGTCCTAGCGGCAATCCAACCTTCATTGTTTCCAACAAAAGGAAAAACTTTTAATTTTTTTTAAACTTTCATAGGCTGCATAATTATAAAGGATTGTACAGTGCTATACTAAGTAGATTTTATGCGGTATATGGACTCTATTATAGGTATCGTACATTACAATACATACACAATCTGTAATCAGTTCTGATACACGTATTTTATTTAGACTGTTTGCTCCCCCCCTCCCCAAATAAACACTCTAATATCATATGAAATCTCTAAATTTGGATATACTTTTGCTAAATTTCAAACGGTTTGACTGTATACAATGTAAAAGAAGATAACCAATTAACAAAGTTAAAGATGTATACTTCTAAATAATCTCACATTATCATTTACATCTAAGAGCAATTCGCTTCTTAGAACAGTAGACCTAGCAGCAACAACCTCCTTCCACGTGCTCCTCTCTGTTCACGTCCCCATCCGAGTTTCGAGTTTCCAAAGAAATTTAAAAAAAAAAAAAAAAGTTGGCGCACTATGTTACAAAATAAAACGAAGACTCACAAGGAGGTCACGTGAGCGTACGAGACGTTCGATTGGCGCCGTCGCAGGAAGTTCTCGTGCTGGCCGGCGGGGGGCGTAATTAAATATTGATTGGGCGTTGGGTCGGCGAAAACATCGATCGCCTTTGATTCTTAGCCCCCCATCCCTAGACAAAACGCGTGGGGCAGTAAAACCCACCCCCCCGCGCGTGAGAATTGCGACAATGTCACCCAGTTGTCACTTCTCTTCCAGAGACTCACTCTCGTCCAGTTTAGAAACAACGTACGACTCCTCTTGTTATTGTTATAATTATTATTAACAACAACCAATAACAAAACAATCAACAAGGTGCCTACTGGAACCCACAAAGCTGTCCACGTGTTCGAGTCCAAACCGCAAAACCGCGCTTCCTAATAAAATAAAATAAAAAAGCGGGAAAAACGCGCTCCCAAAACGAAAGCTTTCCCCAAACAGTCTGCTCTGCTTTCTTTGTCTTTCCATCCCTACAACGCACGTGCACACGCTCATACTCCCTTCCATTGTTGCTCCACCACCACCAACGGACGCCGCTTCCAACGGTTTTGGAGTCCGCATAAATCACACGCTGCTTTTGGGGCGTCTCGAAACGGTAGCGGGAGTTTCGCGACACCCCCATCCACCATCCCCAACTGGCAAATCTTGCGCGTCTACTTCGCAATTTTTTTTTACTGTGCGTCTCCCTTTGCACACGTGCAGAGAAAGGGTTAATCCATCACACACATATATAAATATTCCTCTCTCGTCTATCCTTTGTTCACGGACTCCCCCTCCCCCGGCATCGAACCATTCGAAATAGGAATATTTCTTCCAAACCCTCTCTTCATTTCTCCTGGAAAGCATTTAGTAGATAGTGAAAGCGCCACGCATGATGATGACTCTTTACAAACTGCTATCAGAACCAGACCACTGGGAACGAGATGACAAGGAGCCATCACTTCTGTACAGAAGCTCCTTGAGCATTGGGTGTTGATTGGGTAGTCTCTTAACGCATCTCCTTAACCTGTAAGCTTAAGCTTACACTTAGTTATAGAAGCGCTACCATAAAGTGAAATTCCTGTCCACCAAGCTCGTATAGTCGATCTAGCCTTACTTTGCTCGAGATGTGATGAACATGTCAAGTGTTACGTATTGTTTAATTTTTGTTGTAACCATGTCCAGCAATTGAAACGCGGAAAAGTCACATGACCATAGTAGTCCGACCAACAATTCAATCTTCATTGTTTCAACAAACGAAAAAATACTGATTGTTAAAATCCAAGATGGAAACAATGAAGCTTGGATTGTTGCTCGGATTATGGTCAGGTGACTTTTGAGTGCCCAGGCATGGATGAAGAAATACAGGATGGGAAACTCCTTTGTTAAAAGCGTGAGTTTTTTTCAGTGGCGCCCTCGGACGATTTGCGTGGTCATTAGCTTTTTCAACATCGCTTTTTTAAAAAACGAAAGCGTGTTGACCTAAACCCTTTTACACGAGTTAACTTTTAGATGACCCCCAACTTGTTCGTTTAAGCCCATCGAAATCGATAGGACATAGGTTGTGTCCTCCCCTTGCTAAAGTTGTAAATAGCGTTGTACTTATTACAAGTACGGAGTAAGAAGAAAGATTGGCGTAGATTATAGATTTCGATGAGCTTAAACATTCAACTTGGGGGTCATCTAAAAGTAACTCGTGTAAAAGCGTTTACGTCAACACGCCTTCGTTTTTTAAAAAAGCGACGTCAAAAAAGCTAATGACCACGCAAATCGTCCGAGGGCGCCACAGAAAAAACACTCACGCTTTTAACAAAGGAGTTTCCCATCCTGTAATTTCTTCATCCATGGCCCAGGCCTGTCTTTTTCGTCGGCTACGGGACATTACCAAAGCCAACTAGAAAGACGCCCTGAAACTCAAAGGTCACCTGACCATCTTAGTCCGAGGAATAATGTAACCTTCATTGTTCCCAACAAACGAAAAAAAATAGTGATTGTTGAAGTCCATAAATGGAGACAATGAAAGTTGGATTGTAGCTCAGGATACTATGGTCAGATGACTTTTCAGTGCCGCGACCTGTCTGTCTTTCTCGTCGGCTGCCGGGCATTAGCGAAGGCCAACGAGTGACAGGCCTGGGCAATCAAAAGTCACCTGACCGTCGGGGTCTCAGCAACAATTCAATCTTCATAGTTTCCAACAGGCGAAAAAACACTGATTATTAAAATCCAAGACGGAGACAATGAAGATTACATTGTTACTCAGACCCCGATGGTCAGGTGACTTTTCAGTGCCCAGGCCTGTCATTTTCGTCGGCTATGTGTTTATTGAACAGGACTGATTGTCGGAAATGGTTAATGTGGTAAATGACATTATTCCAGTATCTTGGATTGGAAAAACCACAAGTTGATGAGTTTATGTGAACTAAGAGTATGAGTGCAAGGAACAAAGTCCGTAGAACTCATGAACTTCTTAACGCCTACCGGGAAAGTATCGCCATCTTCCTTATGCTTCCCTAGACCTACAGTCCTATTGTCGAGTCCTATGTAGTCTTATTGAGAAGGGATTCCTTGCTATTACCACTTGAGTCGAGTTAATATTGCCAGCGAGGATACTCAACAGTGGATTACAGCGATCAACGAGCGATACTCTTGCTCTTCCAGGTAGGTTGAAACGTGACGCTCCTTCTCCTCCTAATGTGGTACTCACATTACGCATTCTTAACGCGTGTGGGCTGCGTTCTCACTCAAATTATGCTTTGAAGACACAGTAGCTCAGCAAAAAAAAAACTCGACTATCATGTTCCACAGTAGACAAAGTAGGAAATGGGCGCTCATTGCAGCGGGCGCTTCCGCATTGCCTTAATCGAGAACGAGACGACGGATCCGTTGACAGGGCTAACCAGTTAAAGGAAGCCGAACCCGACAAAAGAAAACGCTTCATGAGAACGAGTCGAGGGTTCGTCAAACGGGGGTCACCCGTGGTCGTTCATTAGTATTCATAATGCTCGACAGGCGCATGGAGAGGAAGAAAGAAAGCGTAGGGAGAGGTCTGCTTTTAATCTCGTTCCCATCTCCCGTGCGTCGCTTTCCTCTTCCCCCATCGCTTTCTTTTGTCACCGTCCCGGGCTCCATGCAAATGAGGCGCCCCTGTCACCCGCCAACCGAGGTCACGTGGGGTCAGCGTCTGAGCCCGGATGCGGGTACGCGAACCGAGGACACTTTTGTGGGTATAAAAGAGAGGAGGGGACACTTGAAAAACCAGACTTGGAGCGCTCAAGGTAGACAGGACTGGCAACAATAATAATAATAAAAAAAACGCGTTTACGGGTTCGAGTCCCGGATCTGAAATCTGAATCGAGATAAACCCAAATCGCACGTGCGTCCATCAAACTCGTGCCTGTACCAACAACAACAGTTATGAAATAGTTCTAAGGTCTGCATTCCATAGACCAGTGAATGTGGACGCTGAAATGGACTTTTGTGTCGCGCAGAAGTCGTCCTATTCCCATCTCGTGTTCTTAGCATTGCCTGTTGTTATTGAGCGAGGGGGTGACGTGAAGTAGGGGTAGTCGGGAAGAGAAGGTTACACATGTGGAATAATCCTCCTCCCTCGATTCGCTCATTCCATGGAGAGAAGGAGGCAGGCATTGTACGCCATTGCGGCCAGTTTGGGTTGCTCTTGACAACGCCGGGCGCCTGCTCCGGATTGCGGCGGAGACAATGACGTGCAGCGGCGGACGGACGACGTCACCTCCGCTCGCGTCCGGGGCAAATTAGTCGGCGCCCCCTCGGACACTCGGGCGTGCATCTGACAGGTTTCATCTCTCGCGCCGGAAATGATGCAATCAGAGGCTTCTTTTATGCAACGCTACCCCGTGGCTCGTGCTGGAAATTAACTCGGCTTTGGACAAAAAGAAAATACTCAGAGGAGGAGGAGGTATAGGAAAATGGCGTTGTACCCCCTCCACGACGCGACTCGAACCATAATTAGAGGCGGTCGGTCGGTGGGTCCATCTGGTTTCTCTACCCCGTCGTCACGGACCCGCCTACGCAACCGCATCCCAATTAGAAACGACTTCGCCAGACGACGCCCTCCTTACTTTTTTTTCGAATCAATCGCATACACACGACTACCAACAAGAACTCAAAATCGAATTTTCCTTTTAAAACCCTCTCGGGAGCTGAACCCGGAAACTCAAATCGAATGAGGCCTTTTCTCGCCTTAATCAGCTCGATGTTTATGTGGGTGAGGGTTAAGCGGGAAGGGGGTAGAGTAAATTCGATTTTGTTTTCTTTTTACTCGAAGCGATCAAAGTCAATTTGCCGTCGACGCTTCGGGGTCGCGGACCCGACGTAGTAATGGGTCAATTGTGTTTCGAGCTTGAAATGCGTTCAATGGGGGAGAGAAGACTGTCGGCTCCCATTTACATCATTGCCGTCAACTCTCATTTAAAGAAGACACACAAAAAACCATCCAACACACACAGACACGACACACAAAAGAACGGCTTTGTCTTAAACGAATTCTTTTCGTTATCGATCCTTTAACAAGTTCCCCATGAAGACGCTCCAACTGACTTTACATTTGAAGGCGCTCTGAAGGGGGTTTTAAGATAATCGATGGCAGCCAATAGCCTATTCGATCGATTGCCTCGTCTTTGATCGTCTTCCAATTCTTTAGCAATTGGCGACTCAACGAGGCGAAAGAGAAGTCGACTTAAGCCGGCAACGGATTTCCAAACATTCCGAATTACCACTACACTGGGGTTCGAATCCTGGAATTTGTCTGAGGAATACATAGATTGCGGCCATGAGAAAGGGCGCAAAATGTCCTGGAAGTTGAAAAGAGTTGGCAGAAAACCAGATTCAAAACTATCTCTAACATCGGATTGTTGAGACGGTGGCGCCCTCTGCCGTCCATAGAGGACGTACCTCGCTTCAGAATAGGCCCTGTCTTTGCATCCAATCGTGACCACCGAGAGAGAAGGCCTCTGTGATGAAAGACTAGAGGATTTACAATTCTTTCCCCATATTGGTTGTACTGCAAGATCTTCCATAAGGTCTCCAACAGTAAGCAAGGATCAAGCTGGAGAAGAGTTCAAAGAGACTGTAGAGCCAAGTAAAACAGGATATGAAAGCATCATGCAACTATAATAGTTGTTGTGCAAAACCTTTCAGAATATTGAGCAAGGTCCTTCAAAGCTGGAGGACAGTTCTAACATACGCAATAAGACCTTCCAGAAGGTCTACAAATCAGCAAGGGTCTCTCAAGCTGGAGGAGAGTTCCTAGAGATAGCAGAGCTAAGTAAAATTGGACATTTCAACGACATAATGGGTTTTCTGATTGGGAATGTTAAGAATACCTCCCTGGGTCTACCAATCGTGCATTGTGCTACAGCTTTCGAAACTCACCATCATAATGCCTCCAATATGCGGAAAGAATTGTAAATCCTCTAGTCAGACCATTCTAATATAGCAGCTAATGACAACAATGAATAGCCATCAGATGAACCTTGAGGGAGAGGAATTCTAAAAGTGGCCAGCCTGTCCTCCTGATTAGAGATGAAGTTCTAGAGAGATCCCTGCTCGTGCTAGTTGTATTTTTGTTTCCGAATAAACTGAAACTTTAATCACCATCACCACCATCAAAAAAATTTGCTGAACAGTGCTTCATAGGCACGGCCTTTCATTTCCACATATTTGCTTTTGCAACACTTCTAGAACCCAACTACACATATACACGACGACAACACCACTGGAACATCCTCAACGCACAAAACCCTCTCTCGACACGGCCCCCTTAGTAGTAGTCAACCGCAATATCGGGGGCTCACTGGTTCAAAGGCTCCTCCATTTTAATTAGCCCTCGTTTTCTCTCATCATTATCGTCGTCGTCGTCGTTTCATTTTCGACTAAAACTCTTATTCCATTCAACAAGCGGGTTAAAGGGTGGGGGGGGGGGGGGGGTGGGAACGGGGGGGTAATGGATTTTGAACTCGACACAAGAGGGGGTAAAAGCAGCCTTAATGGGGGCGGAGGGTTACGCGACGGCCACCGCTCCGCTTGATGAAAGCCATTCCCATCCACTTCATCTATTCCAATGATAGTAATCAGACTTTCAATTCCCCATCATCCATTGCCAAGGACCCCACCTTCATTTTCTCTCTTTAATCCTCCCCCCCCCCCCTCTCCTGTTACCCGCCCCTTCGTATTGCTGCTGTTGTCCACTGCTTCGAATAAAAAGAACGTGGAATTGAAGAGAGAATGGACAATTGGACGCAACGCCGTCGAAGGTCTTCCTTATTGGTCAAGCGCCTCCTCATTGTTTTTTGTAAGGAGTACCTACAATTAACCAACCATACGACGTACACAGGGCGTCCATAATTAATAGTTCACATTTCAAAAAGCTGTAAAGGAGCCGATATTGATTAGAATGACCTGAAAATTTGCATGCTGTCTATTGAGACTACGGAGGGTCATCCAGAAAGTAAGTTCCACACCAAAGAAAACATCAGCAAAGATACATGCTGGTATTTAAAGAAGACCAACAAGGAAAAGAGTTATACCACCAAAACGATCCTTAGTAGGCCTTCAGTTCAGGAAGATACGCTTGAGATGTCATGTGACGTACATATGACGGGTCTGACTTATATGATTAGCAAGAGTGGCATGGAACCATCGTATAAACATGCTGGCTGTACTGCAAGAACCTTCCAGAAGGTCTTCAGCAGTGCGCAAGAACGGCTGCAAGGAAAAAAGGACAGTTCAATGACATAATGGGGTACGGTACCATCCTGGTATGTCTACATCAGTAGCAAGGATCCTTTCATGCTGAAGAACAGTTCCAAGAGACAGCAGAGCTAAGAAAACTTGGACAGTTCAAAAACAATGAGTCGCAATGGTTAATTAGATACGTATACCTAGTTCACACTTAAACAAGGTTCTAGAACTCTGAATGTTTTGCAAGAGTAATTTAGCAAACTCTGATTTTCATCGTTCCCATTTGGAACGAAGTTTTCTCAAAATTATGTGACATCTTATCAAGGAGGCCCTTTGCCACTTATTGACGCCATTGTTTCTTGAATAGCACTGAAAAGTGGAATTGTGGGAAAGGCAAGGGGCGAACATAGTTGAACATGTGAAATCATCGTTGTAGAAACTCATTCGAGTGTGAACGCAAAACCTTCTTGAAGTAGGCGAGTTTTCTGCAAGTGTGGTCCAAATGTGAACTAGGCAATCGACACAAGTGTACACCTTTTGTTTATATAATGAGGTTTCTGTTTGGGGTAGTGAAGTCCACGCCAGGTCCATCGACCAGTGTTAAGGCAGCATCCAACGGCTTGTTTGACCTGGTCATCGTCGTGGAACCGCTGTCCATCAAGGAAGGATTTCAGACTTTTCAACAAAAGTAAATAACTTGGTACAAGCTCTGTACTGTACAGGCAGGATGATCGAATTGTTTCCAAGCTTTGAGGTTTGAGTTGCAGAAGCAGTGTGTGGAGGGTGCATTGTCATGAATTCGACACAACACCCCGGGTAAGCATACCATATCGTTTACTCTGCAAAGCAAAACTGTTGTTGTACAAAAGCACCAACTTCATAGGTGGTAAGATCAGTGGCAGTGGACTAATTCAACTCATTCAATAGATGCGTGCTCTTTTAAGGCTATTTCTTGTCAGATGCAAATTTCAGACATTTGCATATTCTGGCGATCAAAGAGCCAATTACCCGAGCCACTGGTAGCGTAGCCTTCATAGAGACCAATGCTAAATTTCAAGTCATTCTGATCAATACCGACATTTATAATCCTTTTGAAACGCGAACTTTAATTATGGGCACCCTGTACAATAAGGAAATCAATAAACAAAACAGCCACCTACACGCACACCTCTTTAAGAAGCTGTAAATAACAAGAAAAAGCGATTTATTCGTCGTCTCCTTTACCTCAGCGTCGCAGCCCCCTTTCTTCCTTCCTTCCGGCGAAAATTTTTTCCCTATCAAATTCTTTTTTTTTCATATATTTATATAATTCCGTTTTATTATATATAAAAGTGATATTTAAAAAAGAACCCCCGAGATAATTTTTTTGGAAGGAAAAGAAGAAGCAACTGCGAGGAAATTCTCTCTCCATCTTTGAAAAGAGCGTTTCTTCGGGTGAACCGGAAGCGGCGTGGGAGGCGCAGCACGCGCACTCATCTTCTGTTTCCGACTCGGAATTTTTTGGCAAATGGAGCCACGAAAAGGATTCAAAGCAAGGAAAAAAAAATTTTATTTTCTGTCGAGCGAAATCTGTTTCCCTTAGGTGACGACGAGGTGACGTCAATCGCGATCATTGGAAGACTTCATAATTCGGAATATTAGGTTATTAAAACGTGAAGAATACTTGTGGAAAAAAAATCCGGAAATTCCACCTCAAAACACCTCAGTAAGCATCCCTAAATATAATTGTCAGAATACAGAAGAAAAAGAACTCGTTAATTCGGAATTCCCGAATAAGTCATTTAACTTATCGCTGCTCATTTTAGCGTACCAATATCTTAAGGTGATGACTGTTCATTAAGTCAACAAACTCACTTAATGACCAGAATATTTTCCCATATAGAAAAATATTGACAGGTCTTTGTTACCTTACTTAATGAACTACAGCTGTGTCCCTATACAGTGATTACTGAATACTGGATAATACGGGAGATACTGGTATCTCCACTCTTATAACACCAGATATGTACTATTAAAACCCAAAAGCTACAAGATAACCAAAGCGTTGTGAGAGAACCATCCAGCAGTAGGCAATCTCCCCAGATTCGTAAAAGGATCTCAGACATTCCCTCACCCCCAATACTAAAATTCCTGTTAATAGAATATTGAAGTAATTCGTTAATTTGGAATTTCCGAACAAACCATTTTACGATACCCAAAACCTCAAATAGAACGGCGTCACTTGATCATAGGTAGTTCTCAGTTTACGAATTCGGACTTTACGGAAAAAATTAATTCGTAAAGATGGGATCTACGATGACTGACTGAAATCTACAATATCCAACACTGTTACTTTTTTATTCCCTGTTTCTTGTAGGCTCTCAAAACACTTAACAGTACTTCCCTCGACCCCAACAAGAGTGGCAGTTTTCATTATTGAGGCTCCGGCAAGTCGGGTCCCAGCAATCATGCCTCTTCCAAAATCTGAGTAGGCGATTTTCACACCATCTTCGACGCATGCACACACGCAGTGGCGCCACGATGTGAGAGAATGGAAAAACGCCCAAGGAGATAGAAACTACATGGCGAAGATAAACGCTAAGAAAGTTTTAAAGAACGAAACTTGGGCGGAAAACAGCGAAATTTGAAAATTGAAAAGAGAAAAGGAGGAAAGATCGCACCTGAAAAAGAGAGACCAAAACTGCCAACAATGGCCATGGAAAGACAAAGATCATCGTTGGGACGCAGCACGCTAGTAATTTTGGTAGATTTCGTTAGGTTAGGTAGGTTTTCTTAAGTTTCAGTAAGGTTCGGTAGGTTGGGCAGGTTTTGTAGGTTGCAGTATTTTAGTAGGTTTCAGTAGGTTTTGGTAGGCCTGGTAGATTTTGTTAAGTTTTAGTGGTTTTTAAAATTTTGATAGTTTTTTTGAAGGTTTTGATAATTTTATAAGTTTGGTAGGTCCAGGTAGGTTTTGGTGGCTTTTGCCAGGCTTCAGTAGGCTTCAGAGGTTTTATTAGGATTAGTAGATTTCAGTGGTTTTAGTAGATTTTTTTAGATTTTAATAGTTTTTTTTTAAGGTTTTGGTCGGTTTCGATAGGTCTCCATAGTTTTTGATAGATTTTGATAGCTTTTGTCAGGCTTCACGAGGCTTCAGTAGCTTTTACTAGATTTGATAGCTTTTGGCAGAGTTTTTTAATGTTTTGGTAGATTTTGGTAAATTTTGTCTAAAACCTATCGAAGTTTACTGAAGCCTAAGTTTGGTAGGATTCGGTAGGTTTTAGTAGGTTTTGTAAGTTTCCGTAGGTTTTGGTAGTTTTTTTTTAGGTTTAGGTAGATCTCAGTAGATTTTGGTATGTTTTGCTAGCTTTTGTCAGGCTTCAGTAGGCTTTGGTAGGTTTTACTAAGTTTGGTAGTATTCGATAGATTTTAATAGGATTAGTAGGTTTCAGTAGGTTTTGGTAGAACTTTAGGTTTTGGTAGGCTTTATTACCTTTTGTCGGGCTTTAGTAGGTTTCGACAGATTTTTCTAGGTTTGGTAGGATGTTATAGCATTTTACTAGGATTGGTAGATTTCGATAGGTTTTGGTAGCTTTTGTCAGGCTTTAGTAGGCTTCGACAGGTTTTTCTAGGTTTGGTAAGGATTCAGTAGTTTTTTACTAGAACTAGTGGGTTTCGATAAGTTTTGGAAGGTCTCGGTAGGTATTGATAGGTTTCAATAGCTTTTGTCAGGCTTCAGTGGGCTTCGGTAAGTTTTACGAGGATAATAGGTTTTGTTAAGTTTCGGTAGATACGAGAAAGCTAAAATGAAAAGACGTGTCATGGAAAGACCCTCCAGCAGTAGGCAAGAAGATGGAAACTAAATTTGTAATTCGTACATTTTTGACTGTACTATTACAGAATAAAAGATGTTTTTACACTAGAATGAAAGGGGGACCCTTCGTTTTTTTAACGGAGAGAGAGAGAGAAAACCGCGCATGCGTGACGAGTAACGCAGCCCACCCGCTTAGTTTGTAGGCCATCAATCATGGCGGACGTCTCGTGGGGAGAAAAATGGAGGAGCGGAGAAGGGGAGGTCACTATGTGGGAGTATAAAAAAAAAAGTAAAGTCCTCCCTTCCCAGCTTTAATGTATAAAAAGTATAAAAAAAAGACCTTCCAAATGGTAGGTCGGGAATATGTATAAATGTATATATATCTGTTGTACAAAAGAAAGTCGATCATTATGGACGACGCCACGCTTTCAAGCCTCTGGTGGTGATGGATCATTTCGGACGAAACGAAAAAATTTGTTTGGCAGAAGACAACCTTCTGCTGAGGGATACACGTATCGAAGAGGCTGACGCTATATCAGTCGTAAGAGCCACGAATTAAGCAAATTTGTTGGTTTAAAAAGAAAGAAAATAAAAAAGGACGAGCGGAAGCAAAATGGCGGAAGGACGCGCTCAAGATGGACGATGCAGCGTGACATGCAAATTTTCCCTTCCTGTCGTCCTAATGACGCGTGCATCCTCCAATTTCTCACGGACGTTTCGCTCTTTATTTAAAAAAGGGGACAAGGAAGGATCTACTCGTGGTACACACCGCGTACACCATGAAGGCCATACACGCGAAACATCCCAATCGCGTTAAAAACGCAGTGCGTGAGTGCGCGCCCTAAGAGTACACACAGACACAAATCTCGTTTTTGTTTAACTACCTTGTTTGCTAGCAACTGAATCGGATTGCTTTTAATTAAAAATAATAGTTAATAAAAAAAAGAACACAGGAGGAGGGAGATATGCGTAATGATAACGGTCACGCGTATCTGGAGAAAACAAAATTCGATGACGTAAAGGGCACGCGATCCTTCTATTGATTGCTTAGAGCACTGTGTCCGTGCATGTGTGTCAATATAAACACACATGGACCATCACCACAAGGGTTGTTTGTCGACCCCACCGCCGGAGGAGTTTCCGAGAAGGGGGGGTATAGCGAGTGTGAAAGCGTGTATGACGGGCAATTACAGGTGTTGCGTCGATCGTTGGGTTGCACGCGCAGAGGAAAAGATGGCGCAGGCCGTTATCGTGACGTGCAAATGACAAATAAATTCATTCCTCCGTTTTCTGTCACGACTGTCATTCTCCCGATCCCCCGCCACCACACACTCTCTCTCTCTCTTCCCGTTCCCAATGGATGCGCGGGATAATAAACTGCGTCCTTTGTCGCACGAACGAACGCCATGCACGCGCAACTATTAACCATCCAGCTCAATCCTTCTTTGCTCTCTTTTTTTAATGGAAAAAGAAGAGAGAGAGCAGAAAAAAAAACTGTCCTGGTGAGGTTCATTAATAAACGCAAATTGACCATATTTGGAAAGAAGCCATTAGCCAAGCGAGACAAAAACACAATCGCATTAATCAGCGGCGTGATGATAATAAATTGTAATAATAACTTTGTTTTTTTAATATCGACTCTACGTAGTAGACCACTCATGCCATCTTGCATGGGATTCTAATAAATATCCACTAGATAGCAAGCCTCCTTTAGAGCGCCTACCCTTCAGAAGCTTCAAAGCGCGTGTCCTATCTTTTCAGTCCATAGCCTGTCAAATAAATAAAGAGAACAACCAATGCGCCTAAGAAGTACAAACGGACAGTTTGCAAGTCCCTAATAGAGTAAGGTAAAGTACAAAGAACGGAAATCCTGCAAAATCGAATTCACTGAGGACAAAAGTGATTTCTGCGATTTGTCCAGGTATTGAGCCGTTTCTGGAAAATAAATTGACAAAAAATAAATTACCAGATGTGCTATGCACCTCGTGCTTATTGATCTGCAAGTAGAAGTGTTCTTTCCATGGACAAAGCAGAAATGTAGGGCGCGCTGAAAATGAACTCTTCGGAGAAACATGACGCCAGAGTTTGGCATGCTTATGCATTCAAAAACACGAACTTGAGTATAAGCAAATAAACCTGTGAGCGAGTTGGGCATTCCAACTAAGGTTAAGAGAGCCAACCCAAAGAAGAAAATCTCTACGGGGAAAAAAAGAAGAAAAAAGTTTTGGTCATCTCATCGCTAATGAGATGTACGTCTCACGATCCAGCAGAAGATCGAGAAGGCATTTTTAGCACACGAATAGATCCTTCCCAACTTACTCATAACCAATACTTCGATTCCCATTCCTAAATTCCCGAAAAAGCACTTAATCTAGCAAATCATGAACCAGGTTATCAATGTCTCAGTGGCATTATATGCAGAAGGGACCATGAACGCCGAAGTGTGTTTGTGGAAGAATGCGTCAAGAATAGATGGATTCCTTTTTGCTTCTGTTCTGGTCCGACTTAGCAAGCGCCCATGACGCCCGAAAGGTGGTGGATTACCTGAACGCCATACACCTGGATGGAACGCCATACAATCTCCAAATGTCCCACAAACCATGGAAACTGAAAAATTCTGGTCGCTATGTAAATCGAGTATTCTGCCAAAAAATAAGGAAGCTTTCCGAAATAATTGGACCAGGATCAGCAAAAGGGTCCGATCTGCTCTGTCCAGCACAAACAGTGACTAGACATGTTAGAGAATGTTCCTACAAAAATTTCATTGAATTCCTTTAAAAACTGGAGGTTTCTTAAATTTTGTCAATATACTTTCCGGACACGGCTTAGCTCCGTCAATAAACCATTTGGTTGCATGTTGGTCGATATTGCTGTAAACACAATAGTAAATAAAGGATCCAGAAACAGCAATATGGTAGCGTTTATTGGCATAGCCAATGTGTTTCGAGGTATAATCTCATCTATATAACAGAAGGCTGGCTTCTTTATCCGTAAAGCTAATCGAGGTTAAATTGACGACCTTCTTATGGAATGCGAATTTACTGACCTCTGTTGCACCGACTTGTTGGCTAATAACCGATTCATCCTGACATTATTTCGAAATTTATGGCTTTTCCAGTGTTTAGGGTTGTTACATTGTCTATGGCATTCAGGAGGGCATCTGGTCTTATGGACAACTCTAGTGTAGAAGAATTGCGTTCCCTATACAGAAATTGTAATGATGGTTTGGCTTGTTTGGTGTTAACGTCCTTTTCATCTGCTATGGTCATTTCAGGACGGCGTTATAGGGGGCCGCAAATTTTGCCTCGCAAGGGTTCTTTAACGTGCAGCCGGCAAACGACTACACGGGACCATAGGCTTCAAATTGTAATGAGAATACACCTGAAGTTGGCCATATAAATGAAACCAGATGCCCTCCTGAACGCCATGGACAATGTCGGATTTTAATCCTCCCTCAACACTGAAAAATCCATGAAATTCGAAATAATGTCGGAAAACTGGATCGGTTATTAGCCAACAATGTCGGTACAAAAGAGGTCAGTAAAATCGCATTCCATAAGAGCGTCGTCAATTTAACATTGATTAGCTTTACGGATAAAGAAGCGAGCCTTCAGTCGTTTCCTGCCCTGATGATGAGATTATAGCTCGAAACGCATTGGCTATACCAATAAATGCTATCATAAGCTGGTTTTACACTAGCTCGCTTTATTAGCGGGAAAGGCTACCCGGGCTGCGCTCGCTTTGCTAGAGCCTGCTGTAGCCGCTTAACTGTTTACATTAAAAGCATCTTTCCCGAGAAAGTTTTCTCGAGTATGTAACGAAGGCAGATTTATTTTAATCGTCATTCCTGTTCTGTTGTAACAAACATGGAGGCCAAGATATCAGTAACAATAACACAAACTCGAAAAATGTGAATTTCACCTTTATTCTTTTCACATACACCATTGCTTCGTTGCCCGGCTTATCTTCCGCCATTTTTTCTTATGTTTCAATGGCATCAACAGAGATGAGCCTCGTTTTCGCGAAGCGAGCCACACTACCCGGGAAAGCCAGCTCGGGAAAGTTAGCGTGCTCATCTTACTCGCGTACAGCCTCGTTTGTGAATAGTGTAAACAACTTTCGCGGGTACAGCTCGCCACTTTCCCGGGAAAGATTGCTAGTGTAAAACCAGCTTTAATGCTATTCCAGGACTCTTTATTTACTATTGAATAAACCATTGTTGAACGACGATCGTTCAGAGAGAGAGACAGACAGAAAAGTGAAATACTTGCATGCTGCGAGAGTCAAAGTTAAAGCTGATATATTGTATGAAGTTTATTGCGGGGGAGGGGGGGGTCAATAAATCAGCCTTTTTTGTGTTGTTTATGTACTTTAAACGTAACTTAAGTACCATCTCTGGTTTGCCAAATACCGGCCAGCAATTTTGGCTTCTCTGATGTCCCTCATGAAGGAAATCTAAGGAAACAGGATAATAATCTGTGTACATCCTTGTCAAACCATAGAAGAATAATCCAACGATCATAATACTCTACTATTCAAGAGCACCTTAAACAGATCAAGGAGGTTGGATTTCACTTAATAAAGCCCTCACTCGGCAAGACTGACCCAGCAGAAGATGGCAGGAAAGTTTTTATTTCCGTCCCATCCACCTTATTCCCCTGACAATGGACCATTTGATTACCATTCATATCTCAGCAACACTATCTTACTGGGAAAACTTCCGAAATATTCACATCAAAACTGGGCTCTTGGACTTCTTTGCATGTTTTTTCATGTTGAAATGTGTCACGTGATCCATAAAACAGCGGAAATTCATTTGGTTTAGGGAAGATATGGATTGCAGTAATTCAGACATCACCCTGGTTAGCATGTCCTCATCAGCACCAGAATGAGTAGACTTTTTTACTTTTCTTATTGAGCAGTTTCCCATTCGTAATAGATAAATGTCTCCAATATCAGGCAGGGATGAGGACAAACTAATTTAAAACGCTTGATTATCCTCAGTCAGCACGCTCTCTATACTTCTCAAAACACACAGGACGAGGCAAAACTCTCCATTACTGAAAATCAGCTCTGAAAATTTTAAAATTGGAGTTTTTCCTTAATGGGAACCCAAACCTGTTGCAGTAGCTCATTTCAATGTTCTGGACCCAGAGAAGTTCCAATATGATGGGGCACCAGCCACACGATCGGACCAACTTTACAAGTGCCCTGATGTACATTTCCCTAATGCCTAGAGAATGATCTGCAGTTATCTCAAGGCGACAGTTTATCAAGAGATGATCTGGGATGAGACTTAGTCTATGCAACTGGTTAGAGTGTTTAATGATCATACATGTTGCCAAGTCCAGTTTTATGTTTAGATGGAGACTTTTGCCTCACTCTGTACAATTGATTATGTCAATGAGAGGCGCTCAATGATTTGCTAACTTAAACTATTCCACTGAAAATTCGAATACAAATCAATTTTGAACTTGTTACACAATCATCACCTCTCTCAGATTGAAATTCAATTCACATCTTTTCGTTTCTCGTCAAGTTTTGACAAAGCCATTTCAAAGCCGACTAATTATAACAGATTAAGTAAGATAATCCATGATCAAATACCAATTGTCGAACCCGTTTATCATTAATTCGATCACAACGAAGAGAAGGTTACCTGTGAGTCAGTAGAAGTATCCTATAAACCAAGCGCTGAAGTAGTATGTACCCCCCCCCCAACCCCATATACTGTTCTTACATTTACAACGCGAAGAACGCGGTTCGGACTTTTTCAAATAAAAATTAAAAATCGATTTCCTTCCAAACGAGATAAAACTCCTCTCGAGCGCACGCGCCTCTTAATAAGCCTCGCTACAACTTAGCCTGGGTGGGAGTGGGGGTCTGTAAAAGCCAAGTTGAGAGAGGAAAAAAAATCAAAAGCTAAGTTAGTGAAAGAGATAGAATACTATGAAGGAGGAGGAGGAGTGGGTAAAAAGGAGTGTGCGTTAGGCAATTTTCGATTGCTTGTTGAACAATGGCCCTTGAGAGAGAGAGAGAGAGAGAGAGAGAGAGAGCTCTCACATACACACACACACACACACACACACACACACACACACACACAGACACGCACACACACGTTAACCAACCAACCAACCGGGAGCTTCGCATTGATTTGGACGTCGGAGCGTTGCGAAAGAGAGAGAGAGAAACCGATAAAGCGCATGAGACATTGAGGGGCCCGCCAAAAAAAGTTACAAGGAGTTCTTAAGGAAGAAGTTTGTGGAGCGCTAATCACGTGATGCTAGACACTATAGCTCTAGATACCAAGGCTGCTCAAAAAGTAAAAAAAAAACTTCATTCCTAATTAGTATATACTTATTAATTAGTAGTACCTATACTTCAAGGACCCTCCAGAACGCATTCAGCTTTACCCAGTTACTCCTTTTTTTTTGTTAACCCTAACATCCCAGGAAGTATTTACATCTCCTCCTCCATGAGCAGCACCCTTTCTTTTAACGACCCCCTCTTTTGTTCCAACGGCGCTCTCTTTTTCGTTGTCCATCGTTGACCATACCCAATGGTTGTGTCTCTTTTTGCGCTGCCTTCTTCCTGTTTCTCGTCTCGGTCTTGTTAACCCCCTTCCAGCCCCAAAAACCCCTTCCATCCTGCTCGAAGCGAACGGATGCATTAGAACCCCCTCTTCTACTACCCCTTTGGCAGCCATTATGGAAACCCTTCCGGTCTGCGTTGAGAATGGAATGACACACAAAGGACGTTTCCTTCGTTGCTGGATCCGTCCAGCACGTGCGACTCGTGAAGGGGAGATATGGACTGTGCCCTTTCGCGCCTCCAGTCTATGGATAGATGAACAGAAAATGGATAAATGAACGATTCGCTACCATTTTCTGTCGCAAACCCCATAGAGGCAGAGTGGTAAGCAGACCGAAGAAGAGTAGAAAGAGCCGATTGCTAACAAAAAGCAGTCGAAAAGAATAGGAAACAACCGACTGCCAACATACCAATCTGTACACATGAGTATGACAGTTCTTATGCTACGCAGTTTTATCAAACAAATCACGTTTGTGTGTCATATCGACTATCTTATGGAATCTGTTTACTTTCTCCACAAAAATTGTCGGGAAAAAAATGAGTAGAAAGGAGCCGATTAGGTTCTGTAAACCAACTACAAATAAACAAAGAGTAAAATCAACTGAACAAGAGCAGAAAGACGTGTAGAAAGCATACAGTCGATTCAGAAAATAACTGACAGTCTACAAAGCATCCGATAAATGAATAAAACGAGTTATAAGCAGCCAAAAAGGCTGAAAAGGCTTCTGAGAATAGTCAATTAAAACTAGAAAGTAGTCGATTCTGAAGAGAAAGCAGCCGAAAGGAATTAATGCTCAAACAAGAGAACAGAGCAGACGAAAGAGTAGAAAGCAGTCGATTAGATTTGAAAGCGAAGCAGACTATTCAGAATCTGTAAACAAGTAAAATGAATCAAAGCCACCAATTATACAAAGTGTATCTAAACCCGTGTCACAAACTTCTGGTGGTATTTCCCCACAGCGAAAAGAAAACAAAAGTTCATATAAACATGGTTTATCTACTCTGTAGATGGTAGATGACTTGCGGAGAAGCTACAAAAAATTCTTGAAATAACGTCCCATTTATTGGTTATTAATAGGTGCGTCTGCTAATAACTTCAGGTGTACCTAAACAACCATTCAGGGGGGTGAAACGGTCCCACGGTTTTCATCTCGCTGTGGGGAATCACCACCAGAGGTTTGTGACGGGGGTTTAGGTACACCCTATATAGAGACAGCAGACGATTGGACAAAATATTGGAAACATCTAAAAAAAACATAATGAGTATAAGGTATAGATCCGCTTTTGGGACTTTATTCTTGAAAACACTGCACATGTTCTTTCAGAGAGGTAGGTCATGTAATGTCCCATGACTCTGAATTGTACATTTCCGCCGATATTCTCCAGACCATGTTTTCATTGCTTGGAAGACCATATTTTATGCTTGTGGCACCAGTTTTTTGTGTTTGGCAATAGCAGCAGCTCATTCAATGAATATTTTGACAAGTTTCTCTTCGCAGCATAGTTTTTGTGGAAATGGGGTACTTTTGCAAAGGAAGCCCGAGGTCACTTCAATGCCTTCCGTTTCGGTCAATATCGGTTTCCTCCTATTCTTGTGTTTTGTAGACGATGTTTTCCCATTAATATTGCATGCAGCCATGACTTTTGATACATAGTTCTCGATACTCCAAGAAACAGGGGGTCTCTTGTTACAACCTGCCCTTCTTGGAAGTCTGTCAGATCTAACATGACTAAGCATCAGAATACCAACATGTATACTGAGGTACAAATGTACAAGATTTAAGGTCCATATAAACCAAGGAAAACAAAGGATGATCATTATGCAAAATAGTTGGACAGTGGTCAGAACAGGAGTTAGCCCGGCATGGCAGTGTTTCCATTATACAGGGTGGATTCAAAAATATGCCCCCCCCCCCCCACTTTTATTTTCGTGATCTACGCCAACCATTTGATGAAGATCACAATGTAACAACGAGGGAACTCGTAGAACAGTTCAAGGTTCACTTTTCAACCATTGTCCGGCATCTGCATGAGCTGAATCTGTCATTCAAGTTCAATCGTTTTTGTGTTGGAATAAAAATCCGGAAAAAAAACTTTTGCAACAACCTGATATTAATGAGTAAATGAAATAAAATATTTATGATGGAATTTGATAAAAATAAATTAAATAAATAAAAAAATAACTAAAATTTAATTAAAATAAGAATAGATTAATTAAATGATAAACAAATACAATAAATAAAGCTAATAATTAATTAATAGCACAAAATAAACGACTAAGGGCCGATTCTACCAACCTCGGATAAATCCTCAGATAGACTAAGTACTGGAATAAAGCTCAGATAAGTCAAAACGGTGTTCTACCATCCTCAGATAGGATAAATCCTCAGATAAACACCAGAATAAACCAAAGATATCCTGATAAAGTTATACGGTCCTCTAGAGGTCGGATAACCACTTTATTCCTCGGATAGTGAATCATTTCACTCAATTTACAAGCGTTAATGGCGGTCCGCTTCCATTTGAAAATGCCTTCAAAACCATAGTATTTTGTATTATATAATTACCGTTTTAAAGGAATAAGTTTTAGGGTGCAAGTGAACAGCAGATTAGGTCTAGATTACCTGTCTGTATTTCATTTTCAATGATCGACAACATAGCCCCCAAAAGGAGAAACGAAATGGAAGTTTTGCGTCTCTGAGGTCTGAGTTCTCCAGCTGAATTGGTTTTTGGCGTTTGTTTGCTCTGCCGTGCCGCATGTTAACATCAACACTGACTGGAAAACTTTTATTTTTTTCCACGATAGAGGGCTTTCTCTTATGCACCATGGATATGAATTAGAAACTAATTCATATCCACGTTATGCACTTACTGAAATGAATACTTTTTGTCACAATAGATGGAAGCACTAAATATCAAACTGACCAATCACAGTGCGCCTTACATTGCTTATGCTCCATACTTCAGATAAACCGTGAGTTCCATTCGTCAGCGCGCTTGAAGCATGCTTGCAGCAACCTCAGCAATTGGGTTCCAATCGTCAGCAGAAGGCACGAAAGCGCGCTTGCAGCCTGCTAGGACACATTCAACATCACCTCTGAAGTCCGCTTGCGAATTTAGCGCATGTGCAGTAGGATAAAATGGCGAACATGTTGACTGTTCTGTCAACTCGATCAAGAGGATAGGCATGCTGAACGAATTTTACAACTTGAGGAACAATTGAAGGATGTAGAGAAGAAGGGCGAGACACAAAAACCCTGAAATACAATAATCAGTAAAAAAATATTTAACTAATAAATAAATAATCAATAAATAAATCAAAAATAAAATAATAATTAATAAAGCTTCTTTATTTATTATTATTTTATTTTTGACTTATTTATTTATTTATTATTTATTTATTTTTTATGTTAAATATTTTTTACTGATTATTTATAACTTGAGGAACAAGATATATAATTGTCGAGATGAAGAAATTTTCAAGAGTATAATCAAAAAAACTTTTAAGATGAATGTGAAAGAGCAGACAACGCAGGCAAAACGTTATACGCTGGGCGATGAGAGGGTGTGTATGAAGCAAAAAAAGAAAGAAAAAAAAAAAAGCGGGTCAATGAATGAGGGGTAATAAAAGGTCAAGAGAGGAACATATGGAACTGCTTAATCTTATTCATCCCATTTCATCACTTCTCTTCTCTTCTATCTTTTTAAATTACTATTATTTATTGTATTCCAGGGTTTTTGTGTCTTGTCCTTCTCTCATATATATCCGTTCTTCTTTTTTTATATTAAGAATTCCCATACTTCCACAGATATTCGGAAGGATTAATATATAATGCTGTAATTCATCAATGCCCCCCCCCCCGGGGTGACGTTTTATTGAATACCCTCCTTCTGTATGCGATATAATCAAAAAATTTTTAAGATAGATGCGACGGAGCAGACGACGCAGGTAAACGCTCAGCAAAACTTCAGCGGTTGTGTCCCATCAGCTTTCGAGTAAAAACGTCACTTCCTCTAGCGAACCCTCAATTTCCGGTTGCAAGCACGCTGACGAATGGAACTCGCGGGATAAAAAATGTTGGTAGAACGCAACTTAAGCGGTATACCGGGTTTAAGTTTAAACCTTGGATAGCTATCTGAGGATTTATCCGAGGTTGGTAGAACCGGCCCTAAATGAATAACTAAAGTAAAATAACTAATGACGAATGATTCCGCAGCCTGGATTTGAACCAGGAACCTTTGGCTCAGACCGCCAACGCGCCAGCGCCAACCAATTGCGCCACTGCGGCCATGAAAGCAAACCGCTATTTACATGACCTTAGGGAGCAGTTACCTAGTCCGCAGGCTGGAACTATCTTTCCTGATAGGGCTGGTCAACATGATCTTCTACTTTGAATTGTGATTGTTGGTGATCCGTTCATCGGATTTTGGAAACTTTTTTTTGTTCTGTTCGGAATTCCATGTTGAACAAGTCTTCAAGTGGAATTTTTCGTGTATCTGTTACGGTTTTTAAGATAGGATTTGAATGTGTCCTGATTTGGATATTTGGGATGATGAAAAGTGCACCATGGGATAGGTCACCCACAACTTCCTATTCTTTGGATTCATCAAATTTGACATATCTGCTTCGGTTACGAAAATAAAAGGGGAGGGAGGTCATTTATGTATCCACCCTGTATAGTCCAACCTCTGTAGAAAACAAACCAGTAAAAATAGAAAATATTTGGGCATTTTGGTTTCAGGCGTTGTCCCGAGTTTGGTCTTATCTGATCGATCGGGTTACTTAGTCCGAAGAAGTTGGTCTTCAAACGATTGTCGATCTCTGGAAAAGAGAATACAGTACAGTAATGAATTCAAAGTAAACATGATCAGAGTGGTCCATATCCTCTTTTCCAGAGAGCGACAATTGTTTGAAGATCAACTTCTTCGGGTGCCGTATTTTCCAAAGTGACTTGACCAATAAGATCAGGCCAGAGTCGGGATAACGCCTGAAAAATCACTTGGAAATCAAACCTCGCCAGATCTTCAAAAGTCGCTAAATGGAAAACGAGTGCGAGTTTCAGAGGAGTCGTTCAAAAATCACAGAAATTACGAAGAAACTGAAAACTCGTCTAAAAGACGCTAAATGGAAAAAAAAAAGCACTGGATAATACAAGTAGCGCAAACGGCTAGGCAAAATTCCCCATTTTGGACCTATCGTTAGCTGAGCTCCAATGCGAAACAAGTTCAGAATTGTTTTTTTGCACGCCATTAAGCATGAACATAATTGTAAACAAAAGCTTAATTTATCGAATTTAACTGTCCCAAAATGGCGACTGCCGGGTAGTTTGCGCTACTTGTTCTATCCAATGCTTTAATACAGAGCGCAACTGATAAGAACGATACTGTAATTGAAAAAAACAGTCAATTAAAACTACAAAACTAGGATACCATGAGTGGTTAATTGCTCAATCACTCGAACTATCACCCAATTCGTGCGCTATGAGTACAAAACTGATAAAAAAATACGCAAACAAGTAGAAAACAAGCCAAGCAATCGATAAAGAATTCTTAATGATGACCAACAACACTAAGCAGCCGAAAAGAGTTGAAGAGCAGGCGGTTGTAAACAAACAGAAACCGCCAATTATGTGTATAAAAAACAGCTGATTACGAGTTATGAGTTACCCGAAAAGATTAATAAGAGACCAGGAAATGATAGCAGCCAATTAAAGAGAAACGCAACAGACGAATCGCACATTCTTGCATTTCCGTTGACAGAACAATCGAACATTCTTCGCCGATGACGGGAGACGAAACTGAACGATTTCGCAACACCAGGTTCTCTTCAACACTCCCGCCATTTTCTCATTGGCCTGTAGGTGACAAAACAAATGTCACACGGGGACGTCTTCAGCGAATGTCAGGGTCAAAGGTCAACTCCAAAAGTAGGCGCTAACGAAGGACTCGTCAGAGGGTCGCAACCACTCTCGTTCGCATTCCTAATCTGTAACCAGAACTCATTTGCATACAATAGAACGCTCAAGAGGGGGATGTACAAATAAATAAATAAATAAAAATAAAACGAACTAAAAATGGCGGGGCTCAAATGCCAAAGACAGGGAGGCGACTCGAAGGAAAGGTCGGTCGGGTAGCCTCGTATTACGACTTCGTTTGCAGTTTAATGAAATTACAAGGCAAATACTAATTTGACGACGCCCTCGGGACATAAGAGAAACTGTCGTCACCTGATTTTTCGTCGTCGGCTATTTTTACATTTGAGGGACTGAGCAAATACAATTCTCAACCGGTTTAGGCCTGGAGTGAAACAATTGTCATTAGGTCTAAATGCCAACTCCAAACCAAGGCTTCAATTCCCATCCGCTTCATTGGATTTTAAATCTCTATCTCACCTTCCGCCATCTTCACTGCTGATGTTCAAGGTTCCACGAAATATTGGCTTTCGAATTCCTTTGAGCTGGTTATGTAAGAATCGCCTCCTAAGGGTATGGGAAGAATTGAAAGAGTAAACCATATTCGATATCTCTTTGCTACAAGACTCCAAAAGTTAGCTTAAACGCCGTCTTTCTAAAAACCGACTAACTTTATAACAATTTCATCTCATATCGATCGAACACCTAAATCACAGACAGCTGTTTAATAAAAGAATAAAATATTAAAAAAAAAAAAAACAGAAAAAGAAAAAGAATTCCTACCCCTCTAAAACGTGACCGATTGCCGCCCCCATCGTCACACGAATCCACCGTTACCATTGTGACTATTGTCAACAATTCATTAAATCTTATTTAAAATTCAACAGCGCGCACACACGCACCACAGTCGAAGAAAGAAAGAAAAAAAAATGACGCAGAAATGAATTCAGGTTTCGCCTTTATCGACGTGAGGCTCACGTGTATCCCTGCCAGCGGATCAGATTTCTCGTTTTGCTTCAAAGAAAACGCGTCCTCGTTCGATAGTCGGACAAATGGACGACGACGAACGGAATCCCAAGGGATTCGAGGAGGAGCCCTGTCGTTTGATGTGGAAAGAAAATCAAATAATCTTTTTCATTGCTTAGCTACGTAAATAAAGCCAAAACCATCGGAATTGCAGTAATCGCTTTATCAAGCCATTTAAAAATGCAGGCGTACGACTTTTGATTTGGAAAGACCAAACCCTGACTAAGTCCGGAAACCAAATAGGAATTTCCTTACTCTATGACATGCATCTAAGATGGTGGGGCTTTCTGTGATGGCCAGATGATAATTCTTTGGAATTAGGCCACTAGTACAGTAGAACCTCGATTATTCGGTCTTCAGTTAACCGTATATTCGGTTATCCGGGATCGCCTAAAAAAAACTGCTAAACATCAGAAGACTGCCAAGATTCTTATTTGCACAAAGATTATAGCAGGAACAGATGAACCTTCTTCATTTCTTCCTGATTACATGAAATAATTTATAGTAGAGCCAAAATATAGATATCGAAGCGATTAGAGCCCTTGGGTGAAGGTGAGGATGGCGACATCGATACCCAATGACCGATATAGTGATCTAGCAAATTTAAAGGAAATGTAGCTTTTCTTGACTTAGAATATAGCTACTCTCTGATAATGATCAGCCTGGATATCAAATGAAAGACGACGCCGAAGTCAAGTGCGGAATTGACGGAAGAAAGCGACGATGACGTGGCTGAACAAGGGCCTATAGTAAAGAAAGTTTCGCTTGCAGAAGCGCTAAATTCCACCGAAACATTGCTAGACTTTCTTGAGCAGGAAGCGGATTCAAATTTTAGTGACATCCAAGCACTTCGCAAACGCCGGACATCAATAAAATTGAAGCGCTGCAAGAACAGAAATCAGCGTCTCCTGCCTGATTTTTTTCAAGAACACTTCATAAACAGCACAAGAAAGATAAGAATTTCACTGTTTTATAGCACCTATTCTATCATTTGCTTATTTTTTGAATTAATTTCGATCATCCGTGATTTTTGATTATCCGAATGACGGGCGCCTGTCATTAACCATGATAATAATCATGTAGTCACTTTAGAGGTCGTCTTTTTCCTTACTGTCTGTTGTTTTTCAAAATACTTAGAAGTCTTCTATAATCAATCTGCTAATATGTTTTGAAATTTAAGGGAGTCAAAGTCAACATGGCCTCAGAAGATATACAAAGCCGACAAAGTACAAGGCAAGTCAAAATGATGAACCCCATTTCAGAAGTTTACTCTGTGAGATTTCATTAGATTTAATGAACATATGGTATTGTGAGACATGTGCTATGAAAAGTATACGTTCAAAGTTTACTTCAAACACGTCACAGGTTTCTATGTCAACGCCTTGCGTAACCCGACACACATCAAGCCGATAGTCTATCTCCTGCCAAACCTTTCGTAGCATGTCGCGGTCAATATCAGCAATGGCCGCAAGTCATCCAAGATTGTTGGCAGTGGTGGTACGTACACATGATCCTTTACAAAGCCCCACACGAAGAAATCACATGGAATCAAGTCGGGAGAACGAGATGGCCAACGAAGGAGAGGTCGATCCCCCAGAGATGCACGGCCTATCCAACGTTGTTCCAATGCCCCATTAATTGGAAACTAAACTTTGAAAGTTAACCTTTCGCACATATCACACATTACGATACGTTCATTAGACATCACAGAATAAATGTCTGAAATCGGGTCCTTCAATTTGACTTGCCCTGTATATCTGATAAATTCTGAATAAAGCCTCTGCAAGTCCATCAGCAGCTCAGTTGACAAGTCCTACTTCCACGTCCAGATTCTACTTCCACAAACACTGTAGCAGACGAAAGAGGGCATAGGCGAACATCCAGTGCCTTAAAACTGGGAGAACACCCATGGCTGCCTTGGAGTTAACCTTCTTTAGGCTCGTAACCTATTCACACTTAATTTTTCCAAAGGATCCCGAACAATGATTTTGTGGAGAAAAAGAATCCTCAGGTGGGAGAACAAATTTAACTCCAGGAAGAGGTAATTGCTGATAAGTTCTATCCATATGAATGCAAATTCGAGGATGGATGCAAAAAAAAGGTTACAAGCAGTAGCATTTGAAAAGTAATTATTGTGGACAGAATATTTTCCCCCAGAGTGGAGACAGATGGCGCTAATTGTCTTACAGCGGTTGTGCGTGGAGGTAGTGTCAGTTCGCAGACTCGTCAGAGCGATTGAAATGGCAAGACGTTTAGAAAAAGTGGTCTCACTTGGAGGTGCGAGCCGTGATTCGTTTCTTATGGGCAAAGAATGTGTCCATGTGAGCATGCCCAATACTTTAAGCTTCAATCACAGCTCGGAAAAGAGGCCCATGGTGGACAATCCTTCTGTCCTCAACCAGTCATAGGAAAGCGTCAGATTTTTTGATTGTTGAGCGTCCATTCTCTTTGGATAAGCTGAAGTAATCATGACTGCCATATAAGACCAGATCATAACCACTAAAGGCTACAGAAAGCACATTATCAAGTACTCCACCAATGGCATTGGCAAGAAATACCTTATCACAGATGAGACCACCCAGTATCTTACAGAATGTTCGCGCATACAGACATAACTAACATCATATAGCTACATCTAGAACCCCAAGTTTAGCTATTACATCCCAGACATTATCATAGAGAATGGATTACAGAAATTAAGGCAAATACACTTTATGGAAACGATTTTATTTTTTGAATTTTAGTCTTACAATCCACATTTATTTTCCTGTCATGTTCTATCTGATTCCCCTGGTTCTGGACAATAGCCCGACACCGGTATTTTCAGGATACTAGGTCCAATTTGTCCCATTCCTCTTGCGCAGCTTTCCAAAGGCCAAAGTTCTACACCGTCGCACCATTGGGGCGGCATCAGGTGATTTGGTAGGGATGTAGTTATAGAGAACCGGCATTATTCCGGTCTCCTGTTGCAGCTGAGCCAAGAACCTGCCGTCACTTTCCTTTCTGCGATGTGACGAGGCAAGAGCTTATGAACTTTCGGCTTGTGGACTTTACGAAGATTCAAATCTCTGTTGATAATTTTGTTTACTGCTGCGGGCGATATTCCTAGTTTCGAGACGATACTTTTTTGTGTTGGAGGGATTTTCAACGGAGACCAATTTTCGTACTCTTCGAATGACGCCCGCGGTCCTCACTTTCTTGGGATGCGCTTTCGGACCCCATTCTTTCAGCGGATCGAGCTTTACTACGGGAATTGAGTATATTGAAGACCCCTTTCTTAGTAGTGGCAAGACCTTTTTGTTTGAGCTCTATTTGAGCTCTACGAGTAATTCTCCTTGGAAAGAGCGCTGACGTACCCTTCTAACCAACGGTCCACTTTCGGTGTCATAGAAACATGAAAACAAAATAATAATCCCACGAACACGTGCTTATGTACTAGACGCTCCTTACCCATAATTCCTTTTCACGCAGATAAATTTGAATGCACGTAAAAGTGATTTTAATATCGTTTCCATAAAGTTTGAATGACCTTCTTTACAATGCGTAGTCAATGAAGCCCGTTCAAGTGGCGTTATTAAGACGAACGCAAAGTTCATCAGCTGGTGGCTGAATTAAACAAAGCAATTTTTAAGAAAAGCCATAGTGCAGTAGGTTAGTTCTTTCGAAGAAGAATGGCCATAGTCATTCATACATGCATCCCGCTGTTTTTGAATACCATCTGCGAAGAAACGCTTTGATTGCTCCTTGTACCATTTGTTTACCGCGATCATGACATTGGAGTGGAATCGATAACCCTTTAGGGCTTTCCACAGGCCGTACTGGACCAGAATCTTCATTCCTGCAATGTGTTCGCGATGAATATTGAGATGCTAACATCGCCTAAAGGTCGACTGACTAGTAAAGTGGTATGCGAGCTGTAAAGTGACCAGTCCAACATACGGGCTTCATTTAATCGCTTGTAGACTTGGTATTTCCAGCCCAGTACACATACATCACAAAAGACATACACAGACAAAATCGCTATTAAACGCCTGTGGAGTTCGTATCGTCCTCTCTGCTACGGGGATAAGAATTCGAACTGACCGAATATCAGAATTGAACAAACCAAAGTTGAGAAACGATAAAGGTTATAAATGTTCCCGGCAGCGGAAAAGAATGTCCGATTCATCAGGATGGTCTCCTCTATTTCAATTTTATAAAAACTTTTCATAGAGAAAATACCCGAGAAGAGACCGTATCTCGGCAACCGGTTCGTTCAAATCCTGGATGCGTTCTTCTAATTCTTTTTACAAACAACAACCGGTGACATTAAAAGCAGCTCTTGGCATTCTTTGTATACAATATTGTATATTAGTACACAATTGTACTTATACGACTAATTTTACAATTTTGTATATATTTTTTTTGAAAATTGTGATAAAGCTTGCAAAATGTTTACACACGATGTAATCTATACTTTTGTTATGATTTTTATACACTTTGCTCATGCAGAATTTTATATACGACTTTTACGATGTTTTTGTACGCGACTTTTATATCTTTACTTTTATTAATTTATTTATTGCATTCAACACAGTAAACATGCAAAACAATTAAAAGAACAACAATCATGTACGATTTTTGTATGTGACTTGTACGCATGCTTCTGATATCCATAGAAGGTGCTCTTTGAGAATTCTTAAGCAACATCTGGTTATTCCATATTAGGACCTCAATTAGCGACAGCGCCACCTGCTGATAAAACCTCGCAACGGTAAAAGGTGCGCGGCCCAACGAGTTCCGTCAGCTTCTTTGGGGGGATGCTGGGGGGCGCGTAAAAGGAAGTTAAAAAGGACTCCGTTCGCAGAGTGTAAATTTTTATAACCTAAGCAAAAGAAGGATAAAATCTAAATGCCCCTCCATCGATTGTGTCGTCGAAAAAGAAGAAAAAAAAAAGAAAGAGGAAATAATGGAAATGAAAGTGTAAATGGCGTCGATAAGAGGAACGAGAGGAAGAGCGGAACGACCCTGCGAAGAAGATTTTCGGCGCTGTCGTTTAGGTTTTAACATTTCAGGCCTAATTGCTTAATCGCTTCTCCTTTTCCTATTTCCTCCTCCTCCTCTTCTTCTTCAATACCCCCATCCCCAACAACGCCCCCTCCCCCGCACAATCCCTCTTTTATTCCTTTAATGTTTCCTCTCCTATTCTCCTCCGCTGCCAGTTGTCGTCGTCGTCGCAAAGTTCGCACTCTTGCGGAGGCACAGACCTTGCTACCTAAACCCGTCAACTCGAATAGCAACGAAATCACGCATTTTAGACTCTTTTAGACAAGTTCCGTAAACATCAAACGGGTTTATAGACTTAAGCTCCTCTCCGAGTGATTTTATAAGCGCTACATTTCGATTCAAGCTCTCATGTTCTTGAAGGTCTATGTCAGTCTAAAGTCGGCCTAAAGCGTCTTAAGCAAGAGTCGCCCATTTTAGACCCTGAAAACGACTTTCTCTGCTGCCGCACTAGGCACAAGCCAGCAAGGCGAACGCGGGGGAGGGCCTGCGGTCGTCATGGCGACGGCGGTGATGGCCAGGCCGATTCGGTCGTCATGACAGCGCAGCGAGGGAGGCGCCCTTCCCATTGGCCCACTCGTCAATCTGTCGACGGGCAAAGCCATTGCTCATTGGTCGGTGCGCTCCCGAGCACTCGTTCCGTTCGGCGCCACGGGAAGGGGGTCACGGAGGGTCACGTGATAGGTAGAGAGAGAGAGAGAGAGAGAGAGAGAGAGAGAGAGAGAGAGAGAGAGGCGAACGAGACCCCGCGAGCTTTATTCTTAGTTCGTAATATTAAAAGTAATTTATTATTAATAACTGTAATCATTAAAACACGAAGCGCTGGCTGTTACAGCTTCACAGTCAGCTCAGTTTGATGCAAGAGGGATGAACTTGGCACAGTAATTTTAGAAAAGAGGAACACTGACACGAAGAACTGAATTCTGGGAAGCCTAGTCGTTTGTTTTATACACTTTTACACACATATAGAAGGGGTCAACGCAGACTCCAAACTTTCGTTGCCGAGAGCGCTCGCTAATGGTCCTACCTCCACCCACTCCATTTCGCAATGACGTCAGAATCGAGTGAAAAGGGGGTTAAAGAGGAGGAGGTATGTGTATGTGGAGAGGGGGGGGTTGTGTTGTAGAGAGAGACAGAGTAGTGGGAGGCGGGGGAGGGGGGTATGTGGAGTTTAAACCCGAGCTCAACACCGTCGTATAATCTGACGCGCGCTGCTTTCAAGTTTGCAACTTCGCCTCGCCTCGGGGAATCTCTCCATTAAGCTCCGCTCGAATGCGCTTTGCCTACAGGAATGCGCATGCGCCGCTCTTAAAAGCAAAGTTTAATTTGTCAACATCCTATGTATTCGAAAATTTAATTTGTAGACGGAGACTATCGATTGTAAACACTTCGCCTCGGCACTCAACTCCAACTCGACAGCGCGCGGCTGCTGCACCACCACCAGCTAATGCGATCACATGACGAGCGAACCAAAGAGAAGAGCGAGAGGGGGAGCGCGGTCACGTGATCGACGGCCAACCAATGGCAAGTGGGAGTCTATTAGCGCTTTCTCCTTTCCAACTTCGATTCGAGATAAAGATTCCATTCCACAACTTCCCACAAACAAGTTTCAGTTTGGAGCGCACCTCAGGAGGAAAAACGATTTCTCTTTGTCAACTTTTCTAATTGGAAAAAATTTTTGGTTACTGCTCTAATAACAATAACAGTAATAATAATAAGCAGCTTCCATAAAAACAGCAGCTGAATTCCCATTCTCCTCTTAAAAACAAAAAAAATTCAGTTTAAAAGTGACATGGACTTCATTCGCAAACGAAAATGCGAACCAAAGCGACTTCACAAACACCGACTCCAACTTTGTGAACTATCAGTGGCTTATATAACAGGCCATAAAAGTTGTTTCTCTAAAGATACGTCCTAAAGTGATTCGTCACTAAGTTCTAGGTATCTCCTCAGTGCTTACGAAGATTAACATTCATTTCTTTTCAGTTTGCAGGTAAAATGAATAACAATGAAAACGCATTGAGGCATCAATACATAAAATCATAATAGCAAATGTTCAAAATGACCTCCACGAGCGGCAATGCATTGCTGAACTCGTCGGATCCAGGACTGCCTCACACTGAGCTCAAAAATCCCCGGGGGTACCCCTAATTTGCTGGTATTTGTCTTCCATTCATTGGTGAAGATCCTTAATATCATGAACAGAAGCAGAATAAACAATAGATTTTGCATGTCCCCTTACATAAAAGTCCATGAATAATACTTAGATAAGGTATAATAAGTATTAATAAGTATGAAAACTTCTCAGGTGACAATGTAACATCATGTGGCTATAATCTTCAGTTGTATGAAAATAGATGGAAACAAAAAGGAAAAAAATCCATGAGCTTCCTACTCACTGCTCTAACCAATTGTGCTAAACATCATTGAGCAGTCTTTTCAAGCCTTTTTATACAAGGTGTAAATTAAACGATGGGCGCTATTTGGAGGATCGTTTCAAAAAGACAAAATAAGGCGAAAATATGCTTAGAAGTTTTTTAAAAGACGGCATACGTTTCGAGAAACAAAACTTGAAATGTCAAGTCAAGGCTTGTTCGCAATACATGGGCTAATAAGTCGGCATCTATGCCAGCTATCTCCACGACACTTGGACGGCTTACGGGGAGTACATAGCCCGTTAATCGTTCCAATTTATGCGCATGTACGTCCATTATTTACGAGATAATGACCGCACTGTCGGATAGAACTTAAGTCCCGCATCGAGTCCCGTATTAAAAAAAAAAACCTATTAAAAACTTTCAAGAACATTTTGTCTTTAGGAAAGGATCCTCCAAGTACCGCACATGGGTGAAAGCACATAATAATACAGTGAAAACTGTATTTGGTCTAAGAGGATATACGGCAATACTTAATTGTATGAAATTGGACGGAAACAGAAAGGAAAAAATCCGCGGCCTGGATTCGAACCAGGAACCATGAGCAGTGTAATTCTTCAAAGATTTAAGGATAACGTTTTCCTTACTTTTAGTTGTAAAAGCCCACTACTTTTGTTACACCTTATATATATCTGTAGACAACCCGCTCTAAAGGCTACACCAGCAGTTCTCAACCTTTTCACTATCGCGTACCACTAAAAGAAACTAACTAACAAACAAAACATTACCAACGACCCTTTCCAAAGTACTTCTAGTTAATCCTATACAGGGTATCTCTAAACCTTGAAGACTAAAATTCTACAGATGATAGAGGACTGGGTATTTTGAGATAGTAAACCAAAGGTCAGGAATGCATATTTCAGGCACCACGGGATCATGAACAAGTAATACGTGTGAAGAACGTTTTTGTGAGCTGCAATGTTTTCAGAGCAAACAACAATTCACTGATTATCCATAAACAACTTACACAACTCATAACAACAACATACAGTTCACAGTATCCTTCGAAACATCCAGTTCATGGGCAATTTGACTTACTAATGGTGCTTCTGCCACATGATCCGACACCATCTCCTGTGTGGACTTTTCCTTGTTTAGCAACCTGGCCAGCTCTCTGCGGCTTGAACGATCCAGTCTCTGGTAAGTTCCTGTCCACGGCGAGAAAAATCTTCCAATTAGGATGACGCCTGCTGGGAAATTGTTCTCTCTACACCCGGGCACTATGTCCTGCTGCACCATACATAAAAAGCACGTCTGCAAGTTCCTGTGACGAGTAACGCTCCAAGGCATAAATAGAACTAATATGCGATTTTGTATTGTTTTGCAAGCTAGCGCCATCAAACTACGACGATGTTTGTTAGCTCTGAAAACTAAAGCAGCTTACAATAAAAACATTCCTATTTCGCATTCAAGATCTCGTGGTGCCTGAAATATGAGTTTCCGACCATTGGCTCACTATCTCAAAATATTCATTTTACAGTCATCTCCCATATTTGAACACCAGCCGAAGCTTCGGCACATCTGTTCAATCACGTGGCAAGCTAAATCGACACACTTAACCTCCCACCTCATTTCTTCCCATTTCCATAGGAAATAAACCAAAGGAGCCCAGGTGAGAATTAGCAACCATTATAAATGTCGTAACACGGTCTGTGTGGTTGGGTGGGCGTCTGCACGTGCGCCCATCCATCACGACACCGTGACACGAACGCGCTCCTAATGAAACCTACTTGGCACCCCAGAACGATATTATTATGGACGCTAACCAAATCCCTTACGAAACCTCATCTTTAAGGAGACCCCCATCCATTACCACTTACTGTAGGTCTACACGAGTACGAGTACGGATGACGCCTCACCCAACGCCACCAAATTGAATTCTCGCGTGCGCAGTCCTTCCTCCCCACCATATCATCCGCTTGTTTCACACTCCTGCGATTGATGACCCCTGTCACGTGCACTTTTCCCGCTATTCCGTTCCCCAAAAATCATCGTCCTTCATCACAATGCGGTCTGAATGGGTCTGCGAATGAAGAAAGAAAAGCGTTTTGGAAAACTATTTTCTACCCCTTTTCTGGGGGGGGGGGGGGCATGAAGAAAGGTATCGATCGGGGCTATCCAATCAGACTGATCCTTGCGCGACATTTCTATATGCTAATTTATAATTTAGAAATTTTTATAAAAATTCGTTTGTTCCCCTTTGAAGTACTATAGTGAAGGCTTTGCAGCTACGAAGAAGACTGAGCTAACAGAGCATCCACTATGCGCACATTTCTCATCCTCCTCCCACCTTCATTCCTTCGTGTGTTTTTTTTTAAATAATAAATTTAATTTCTCGACTTTAAAAAAAACAACAAAATTAACCCTGTTAATAAAAATGGCGGTCCGTAGAGGAGGGGTAAGGCTTTATGGCATGCAGGGCCCCCGAGGAGCCGTCGGTCGGGGGGCCCATTGTCTTCGGCCGCGTTCGCTATGGCGGTGCGCCGCATTCCAACGGCTGCGGCCGCCGACGTAACGAATGGGGAGAGAGCGCGTCGTTAGCGACCACCCATTTAAAAAAAAAAAAAAAAAAGAAAAAAGACAAAAAAAAAAGAGCGAGAGATGCCCACAAGATCCCTCCATTAAAAACGCACCATCATCATTCCGTGCGTTTGGCCGGGGCCGACCTCCAGAGGGCAACCGACAACAACAACAACAACAACAGCAGCAGCAGCAACTTTCACTCGAGAAAGTCAGAGCGACATACGGCTGATGGAGAGAACAGAGAGAGAGAGAGAGACTAATAGTCTCAGTCTATCCCTACAAAAAATTCATCCCAAAACCTTTGAGGAATCTTATATAAAAAAAAACTGCAATTAAGCACCAAAGACTAAAAAGATCGATGAGGCAAGCTGAATCCACCTTATACAGTTGAGTATCATCGAGACACATTCGCAAAAGGTTCCTGGTGATTGTCCTTGCAATGCCATATGAATCGAGAATAGAATATTTGTAACGAAGCGCAGGTTAGTTAGTAGGACATATGAAGATTTTAATACCTCTTGAGCCTTGACGGCACTTCTCAGTAGCTAAAAAACTCCACTACTTATAAAAACCTTGAATATTATCTTATGAAGCCAGTTAGTATGCAAGAAAAGGCCTTTTACATTTTTACTCGGCTGAACGAAGTAGTAGTCTATAAGCTTCAATAAAGCTGTGCTATTATTGCCTAGGAACCCAATTAATACTTTAACCTGTATATCAACCATTTTTGAAACAAAACTATTGTTTTCAAAGGACTCGGAAGAGTTAAGCTTGTTTGCTCTATTTTCAACACATTATACATGAAAACTGGAGTTAATGCTTCACGTATAAGGTATTATTCGTCGTTCTGATGGTTTGTAAAGGAGGAATTCCTTATCTGCGAGCGAGTGCCTGCCCTATCATTAGGCTTCCACCTATTAGGGCACTTGGAGACAGTCTTGTCCACGATAAACCAGCCTTGGTTCGAATCCAGGTCACGGAACTTTCTCTTCTCTTTTTTCACATTGTAATTAACGTTATGCAAGTTTTAGAAGAGCATATCTTAATCTTTCCATACCTCTATCTGTCTATCACTTCTCTATATTTACCCATTTCTGTCTATAATGCGGAGCCGGTTAGTGCGCCTTGAAAAATGACTGTCTAGGCGGCTTTCTTTTTTGGAGTTTCGGGCACGTAAACATTTGGAAACAGCTCAAAAAATTAGTGAATTCTATTTTGATAGTTTTTGCAATATGAAAAAAAACATTTCTTACAGGTGGAGCAATTTCTGACGGCATTTATAAGAGTGAGAACAATGGCAACTCTCAAAGGGGGGTTTGTATTTCATTTGAAATGTTTCGTAATAAGTTTTCTCCGCTTTCCAAAATTTACTCCAAAAGGCCTTTTACATTTGTACGAGGGGCATCCAGAAAATAAAGAATGATTGGGTTATTTTTCTACATAATCGCCATTGTTATTGAGGCACTTCTCATAACGAGACAAGTTTTTCAGTGCTGTTGTTATACTCATCTGCCGCCTCACACGCATTCCCCTTGAAAAAAACAGAAAAGCAACTTCAAAAAGCATAACACAAGAAGCCAACCGCTTTTCCAGAACAAGGTTTTATTTACCATGGATACGTATTTCGAGTGCTATGTACCCGTTTTGAAAAATGGATCGAGTCATGTTGAAAAATGGGTGCATAGCACCCGAAATACGTATCCATGGTAAATAAAACCTTGTTGTGGAAAAGCGGTTGGCCACAGGTAATAATTGGTAACTTTTTCCTTTTTGTTAACTTCAAAAAGCGCTATCCAAAACAAGAGACGCGGAATGTTGTCTACAGAAATTGTGTTGATTCACGACAAAGCTCGGCCTCATGCAGCTGCAGCAACACAACAAGAATTGCAACATTTCAAGTGGGACGTTTTTGATTATCCCCCTTACACTCCCAACCTGGCGCCTAGTAATTTCACCTTTTCCCAAACATGAACGAGTTTCTCGGGGGAACACATTTCCAACGTGATGAAGCGCTTAAAGAAGCAGTAACTTCATGTCTCAATAACAATGGCGATAATGTAGAAAATAGTGTTAGGTTTAGTATTGCTGCAAATAAAATTTTGTTTCGATATCTTTTGTTTATTGTCGCCATACTTTACTTTCTGTACGACCTTCTTAATTCACCATTGGTATGAGACACAGAACCATAACACCATCCATTATAATTAACAAGAATAGTTGAGTATTGTAATAAAGGGTCCAAGATATCAAGAATTTTCTAGGAAATATCTATACCTATCCTTATGTGTTCTTTATTTAATTTTATTTATTTAACTAATTAATTAATTTATTTATTTATTAAAGAAAAGCATTGAAGAGTAAACCTTAAACAGTGCTAAAAAAATCAAACTTAATAAAATTTAAAAATATGTTCAGTATCAATACATTTATAATAATTAGAAAATGGTCCAGTCAATAAATTAAAACATTAAAAAATTTAAGAAATAGTAACTAAGTGCTGGAGCTAATTCTCCAAACATCAGGCAATCACGCCCACGAGTATCACGTTCCTGGTTCAAATCCAGAACGCAGAATTTTTCCTTCCATTTTTTTCAAATAATATTAAAAAATATGTTAAAAAAACATTTGAAAACAGAGTGTTAGGAACCGTGGATGCAGGATTAGAAAATACAAGATGATTTCCAACTTCTACTGTTGTCATTGTATATTTTATGTCTGGTGATGGATAATTGCGCTGATCAAAGACTCAAAAAATATTGATTTGGCGCATAATTCCTGTGTATAATACTGTCTTAGAATCATCAACATTAATGCTTTCTTTTTTTTTTTTATTAGGATCCCCCAATGATCGAAATTCGATCACATTTCTGAGAAAAAAATATATTATTGTTCTAGCCTCAATCTTGGTTATTAATAAACTTTGAAGAACGAAAAATAGATAACACAATAAATATCCAAAATGCTTTGCATGGCATTTCTGACACTCCCGATTCATTTCACCGCAATGATAACTTTGAAAATTTCTCGGAATAATATTTAAAGCACATCTAAAGGTATCTTTTACTATATCTATCGAATTATTATCTAAATATAATATTTATATTTACGCTAAATTGT
>JAHWFO010071827.1:223847-244843 GCA_023313115.1 Rhysida immarginata | reverse complement strand
TAATAATAATAATAATAATAATAATAATAACAACAACAACAATAATTAACGCAAGGCATTTCTTCGCTAGGTAATCGGATACGCGCAGCCTCTAAACAACAATCCCACGAGTCAGCGCGCGCGCGAACATTTTTCCCGAATTTAAAACTGAGAACGAAGAAATAAAGTTTTTGTTTTGTTCAGCGTACTCAACTCCAACATCTCGGGAATGCGAAAAGAGAGAAGTTTGGTGAGCGAATAAAAGAAAATAGGGGAGGGGGGTAGTCAATGGGGGGTAAAACGAAAAGAATCGGTTTGCACCCGCGTGCGTCGTAATTAAAGAACCCGAACCCGAGCCGCCAAAAGGAAGAAGAAGTGTTTAATTTAATGGCGACGGTGTTGATATATCCGTTCAACTCGAACGAAAATTTCATTAAAGCGAGTCAACAACCAACAAAACACCGACGAGAATGTAGGATTCGAGACTCGTATTCATTTTCGCTGCATCAGCTACAGTGAGCCACAAAATTTTCCATAAAGTCCCATCACCAGTATCACATTCCCCTCTTTCTAGAATATCAACTCACACCAAAAACATGGAATAATGGGCAAAATCAACTAACATTCACATGCTCAAAATACCAAGGAGTAGTGTCTAGTAGTATAGCATAGAAAAGTATAAAAAAAAGAAACAAAAACACAGCAAATAAAGAAAGAAAAATAAAATTAAAGAGAAATAGACGTAAATCTGCAACAACAGTAGCTGCCGAGTTGAAAGAGACCCATAGCCTCTCAACATCAGCTCAGACAGTACATAGGAGAATAAGAGAGGTAAGCCAGAAAAATAGTAATATGAGGTAAAGAACAAGACAAAAGTGGACAAAGGAATGCAGGAAAGCATTACCAAAGGAATTAACGTTTGGATAAAGATTATACTATACGCAGTATGGTCGGAAGAAAGAAAACTCAACCCTATTTGGATGTGTGAAAATTTGGCGACATCCTCACGAGACAAAGGTATTACGCGGGGAAATCAGTTTAGTAAATAACAAATGGATATAGAAATGAAACAAATGCGAGTACTGATTCGAAAACTACTTTTATTTCTTCGAATAATCTCCCAATACATTGAGGTACTTGTCCCATCGCTTCACAAGCCCCTCAAAACCAGAAGCATACAATTCTTTGAGCTGCTGTCTGAACCAGGCGGTGACTTCCTTTTGTACAGCTTTATCGTCGGGCGAAAGAAGATGTTTAAAAGGACCGAACAAATGGAAGTCGTGAGAAGCAAAATAAGGGCTATAGAATAAGCAGTATACCCTCACAATCCCAGAAGACTGTGAACATCCTCTTACGGTCAAAAAGACAACTGAGATGCTGCGAAAGTTCAAATGGAAAGTCCTCGAGCATCCTCCGTACAGCCCTGACCTTGCTCCAAGTGATTTCCATTTGTTCGGCCCTCTTAAACATCATCTTTCGTATGAACACTTTTCCTACGATGAAGCTGTTCGGTCCTTTTAATCGAAGCGACGATGAAGCTGTACAAAGGGGAGTCCCCGCTTGATTCAGAATTTTTTATCTTACTGGTTTTGAGGGGCTTGTGAAACGATGGGACAAGTGCCTCAACGTACAGAGAAATTACGCGGAGAAATGACAGTAGTTTTCAAATCGGTACTCGTATTTGTTTCATTTATATATCCATTTATTTCGTTTCGTTAAGTTTTATGGGCGCGTCGACAAGTAGCTCATTTTGCACCTTTTCACACGACCGTACACAATCCTAGAATTCTTAATGATTATTTTCTTTTACGCATTCCGGGGACAAACACAAATATCCATACCCACGGCGTGATTCGAACCCGCGACCCGACGAATTCGAGAACTGAAAGGCCACAGAGCCGGCCATATCTATTTGTAACTTACTTACTTACTAATTTCCCCTCGTAACATGACCTGAAAGGAAAAAAAATCAGCGACCTGAAATCGAAATAGGGACCACGAGTATCTAACTCGTCGCCTCTATCAACAAGACCACCTTTACAGCTATAGAAAACCAAATAGTTCACAACACTTCTAGTAAGTTTTGCCTTTACACTTGAATGAGTTCTCTACAACTCGACACAAGATGGCGACTTCAGTTTGTAGAAGTCCGTCCTCTTCTCCTTCCCAAGGTAAGTGGAGTATAAGGTATGCTCGATCGCGATTTCCATTGGCTAAGCTCCGTGACGTCGCCAGAGCCCGAATCACAGCCCACTAGATAAAGGCCTGAGTGCCGTTTTCAAAATGGCGGCGCTCGCAGGCGGACTGTCTGTGTGAAATAAGATGGAATAGAAGAATTATTTCACAAATTTGCTTTAATCTTCTAACGAAATCTAAGTTTTTGAACTTGTTATTTAAATGGTTTTATGTTTCAGTCAAAACAATGGGAACATACGTGCAAAGAAATATAGTTTCATTTTTTTCAAAGTAGAGCCATCTATGGAGGAAGAGAAAAAGCATCTTTTCTATAAAAAATTTCGAAACCATATATGATTGTTTTAGAAATCTGCAAAAATTAGTTCCTGTAATAGGTTAATTATTTTGGTTAGATTTTGTAAGAAAATTAAAGCAAATTTATGAAATAATTCTTTTATTTCAGCTTATTTCACACAGACAGTCCGCCTGCGAGCGCCGCCATTTTGGAAACAGCACTCAGGCCTTTGAATGCGACTCTTGTTGTGCTTGAAAGCTATGGAAAAGCAGCGCAAATTTCTGTTTCGAGACCTTTCACGAGCATTCGCTTATGTTTCCAAGATTGATTCATTTCATAATCAGTTCAGGCATAGTTCAAGTAACTGAAATGATTTAGATTACACGTTTAAAAAATATATTATTGTTAAAATTACGTTTAAAACTATGTAATGCATTGCACGATTGAATACCGATAACGAAACTCCAGGATGCATTAAGCCAAAAGAACATAAGGATGAACTCTTTATGAGCCGATATAATTAGCTTCAAATTCATCATAAGAATCAAATACTTTGTTTATTAACGACATAAAACAAGCTTCATGTTGATTGTAAGGCTCTTCGCTGCAAGAAAACGAACGAACATACAACAATAACAACGACTGCATACAGAAAGGAAGTACACACGCAAACGAAGGAAATATCATAGCGCCATCTTTTGGCAATAAGCGATGACAATGAAGCACTTCAACACAATAACGACAATATTGATAATGATAATAAGGAAAATATGCAGAATATGGAGGAAATAAAATAAGTATTAAATTGCGTTTTAACATAACCCCCACGTATGTGGAGAAATTCTTGTTTCCGTGAATTTGAAAGGATTGTTGATCTATTTCAGTGACGCATTGTAGCCATTTAGGCGATGGCTTCACCAGGCAGATGCTCAGTCCATGATGTTAATGCATAGAGCGAAGTTTTGTAATCCTTTTGAAAATATTTTATTTTATTTATACATGGATTATTTTTGTTTTCCTAGAAACTGTTGCTGCATATTTCAACTGTGTAATGTGTTCCTAGCATTATTAAAAATCGTCTGCAAAGTTTGGGCTGATTTTTTTGATTTTAAAGCATGTACGCCTATGGAGAAACGGTCATGCTGCGTCATTTTTTTTATTTCGGGCTCTGGCTGACGTCATCGATGCTCCGCCATCTGGTGAGCACCGGGAGAAACGGCCCGATCGAGCATACCTTATACTCTACTTACCTTGTCTCCTTCCCACAATACCACTCCAGTATATTCTCGAGAAAAAATATCTGCCAACAAGTGGCTAACATCATCGGAGGCAGAGATAAAAAGCCCTCCTTGATATGTGGAATGAAGACAAAGTCTGCCCTTTAGAGGCTGCCATCAAGCTAGACAAACCAGACAATTACAATCGTTCAGTTTCTGGTGTTAATCACCTACTCTTCTAGAAATTCAAGTGTGAACTAGACAGTTGTGTCCTAAGGACTACAAAGTAGTCAAGTAATCCCTGGATCGAATCCAGGTCATGGAGTTCTTTTTTCTTTTTTCTTAATACTACGTTACATTAAGCTAGCTATGTGGGAAGATTAACTCCAGTTCTTATTTATTACGTTCTCAAGAGACACTTACTAATAAACTGCCTCAGAGCAACAGTGAAGCACGGAGGAAGTAATATGATGGTTTGGGGATGCTTCTCAGGCATGGGACCTCTTGTTTTCATTGAAGATATAATGAAAAAAAAAACACTATGTGAATATTTTGCAATGGTGCCGTTCTTTCATGGGTGGTGCAAATCACCAGGTCTCAATCCGATAGAACATATGTAGCAAAGCATTCATTCTAGGACCCCTAAAAAGTTAGACAGTGACCCTAAAAATAAAAAATTGTTAACAAAACCGTGGGCTAAAACAAGCCAGGAATATATCGGGAAGTCTGTCAAATCAATGCCTCGTCGCTGCCAAGGATGGGCCAACAAAGCTGTAATTAATCTGCAATTAATTACAAACAAAGTGTACGGATAATTTTGTAGTTTACTGTATATTTTCATGACATAAGAAAAAACATTGTAGCCACATATGTAGCACCTATCCAGCCTCTGAAACGATTTTTTTCATCCAATTTTCTGATTTTTTTTTCTTCCTGTAAAAGGATCGTTTTACCCGGCTCATGTAATGAAATAAAAGAACATGTCACGTCTCGTGGACACGTGACAATCCCCCCCCCCTTTTTTTTTTTTTGTTATTAAAACTCCACTTCCCCCGGGTCCCCTTTTTTCCATTATTTTTTAGAAAACAAATAAAAGAAACACAAGAAATTTATCGCTTTCTTTTTCAATCAAAAAACCTCGCCTTCGAGAAACTTCTTCCTTCCCCAAAATGGAAAAACGCCTCGTCTTCGGGTGACACTATCGTTTTTCACGACGTTCACAAGGTCCTGAAATAATGGAGGAGAGGGATAGGAATTCGCTTTTTACTCTTCAACTCAATCTCACATCCCCATGTCCTTTGTATAAGCAATTCTCAAACGAAACCTCCTTCATATCAAATTAAAAGATAAAAAAAAAAAAAAGAAAACCGATAAATTTTCAATTTATTTGTTTTTTCCTTAATAAACTTGAAAATCGAGAACCTCCTCCCGATAAATTCACACTCTGGGAATAACAATAATAATAATAATGATTTTCGCTTAATTCAGTAACCCTCCTTCTCTACCCCCTTCTCCTGTTTCCCACCATTTCTCATCTACAATCCTATTACGATGCTGCGCTCAGATAAAAAGGCAGATGCACGCCACGATTTCATTCCTCCTCTTTTAAACCGATTTTTTGTTCAACGAAACCTGATGGATACCTCCCCTCCCTATCCCTTATTCAATTAAATTGTCCGAGCATAAGAAATTAATCACGTGACTTTAATTAATCAAGTGTCGATTAGTTAATCGATTACGTGTAGAGTATTCGTTCATTATTACGTATTCTGTGACTGACTATAGAGCTTATTCACGAGGGTGACGTCTCACCCTAGCAACCAATCAGAACTCCTTAGCAACAAAGCCTTCCTCCATCTTGAGAGGCTGGTATCCAACACGCGTTGCAATCGAAGCATGGGAACAACAATCGAATTATCATCGTATGCAGAACAATTACCAAATGATGACAAAAATTTATACAGAGAAAAATTAAAATACTCTGGGTTAACTGTTGATCCATTTTTGATTGCAAAAAAAGATTTTATTGAAGATTTACAGCGTTGGCCTAAAGTTAAATGGTGTGACATGTATTATTATTTGATTTGTACACCAAGCAAAATTACACAGCAACAAGTAAAAGTAAGTATTAATATTTTTGTCCTTAAACGCAAATACTATAAACATTTTTTTGATTTGTTGATGCTTTCAAATACAATTTAAATCATCAAAATTATTTATTTAAAACTTTATATTTTTGAAGTGAAAATAAAATAAAAATTAAAACATTTATGAATATTTCCATTTACAAAAACATTTACAGTATATAATTTTTTAATCCAAGATATTTAATGTAAATTATGAGCAATTTAAACGTAATTTTAATTTTTTATGTTTTAGGCTTGGAAAAGCTTACATGGAGCCCAAGATTTTTTAAATTGTGGCTTCATTCAAAGCTTAACATTTTACTTATTCCAATCACCTGATCACAGGTTTTTGGTAATGGGTAAAGTTAAACATTCTCAAAGGGCAAGGGAAGAACCATTACAACCCTGGTTTACTTGCAAGGAAAATGGAGAGATTTTAACTTCCCATTGTACATGCATGGCCGGGTATGAAAGTGTTGCATGGTTTTTCTTGTATCATGAATTAAAATATTTTTTAAAAAATGATTTGTTTTAGATTAGGAGAAATGTGTTCGCATGTGGCTTCTGTTATGTTGGCTATTGTCAAAAATTATGAAACGCAACAAGCATGCAGTAGGAAAAAGCCTGGCGAGGTTAATAAAAATAATTTATATTTATAATAAACTGCTGTAAATATAAAGTTAAATTATTATTATTTTTTTAATTTCAGCAAAAAGCTACTTATGCCAAACTTAAAGAAATTAAATTTAGCCAAACTGCTAAAACAATTGGAAAATGCAAAAAAAAAAAAAATCAACTGACATTAATGAAACCATAGAAGAAGAATGGCAACAATTTTTATGCCTTCTTTTACTTAGTTTGTAATCAAACTTATCCCTAGTTTTGGCTAATATTTCTGGTATTCTGAAAAAGTGTTTGTTGTCACGATTTCCTCTATTACTATATCCAATAACACTACAAAAGCACACCATTATTCTAGAAAAACAAACAACAGATGCCCGCCAACGAAGAACGAAAGTATCAGCAGCCTTCCAATATGGCGGACTGTCAATCATAGGCGGAGCTCCGCCCTCGTGAATAAGCTCTATTCCGGATTTTTGAGGCCTGCTATTAACTTGTCTTTTTTATAACTTTTCTGGGAGTAAAACCTCGAAAGAAGTAAAATTTTTCCATTTTAGGGAATTCTGAGAGACCTGGATAAGTTTGAAATCTGAAGGTGCCTGGTCGCGGAATAAAGTACGAGGAAAAGTTACTAAATAAGTTACAAATGGATATAGAAATGAAACAAATAAGAGTATTGACTTGAAAACTACTTTTATTTCTCCGCATAATCTCCCTGTACAATGAGGCACTTGTCCCATCAATTTACAAGCCCCTCAAAACCAGCAGCGTAAAATTCTTTGCGTTGCTGTCTTCTGAACCAGGAGGTAGCTTGTCTTTGTACAGCTTGAAGCCGAACAAATGGAAGTCGCTTGGAGCAAGGTAAAGGCTATACAGAGGATGCTCAAAAACTTCCCAATTGAACTTTCGCAGCATCATGCAAAATGAGGACGCGCGTTAACACGCCTTTGATGAGGAGCTCTGGTCGCTTCCGTCGAATGGCATTACAAAGTTTCATGAGGATATATTAATTAAAAAATAAATAAAACTCCATTTAATTAAAAGAAAATAAATAAAATAAATAATAGAAACAGTGAAAAAAAGTCACCCAATTGATAAATGTAAATGTTGTAGGACGAAACACAATTGAAACAAAGGTCTTGTGGAGCTTATGTAGATGAAACACAGATGAAACACAGAAGAAACGAAGACCTAGTAGAGAAATGTTACATTTCTGCTTTAACCTCTTGTTTACAAGGGTACAGGAGAAAAATAGCATTTGCATAACTCAAGAGATGTGGTTTAAAGGCAGATATAATAACTGGCTGCATAAAATATCGATCCTAGAAAAGTAGAAAATATTCTTAGTAGAAATCTGTACTGATTACCACGGTTCTACAAATTTTCAACTTTTTTTCACTTTCGAATATGAAATGTCATTTTTTAATGAATTTCACATGCTGAATTCAAATATAACAATGAAATTTGTCAATTGCTCTACTTTGAACGCAAATGGAAAGTTTACGTTTTCAAATATGGATAATGCGCCAAACATTAATTCTTATACAATAGTCTTGTATAGACCCAAATCTTTCCACAGCTAAATCATATTGTCAATAGTTTATACAGGGTGTATCTGAACAGTCTGTACAAACTTACAGCATGAGTTCCTTGTATCCAGAGAAGCAATATATGTCACAAACGCTTCCTTCTGGAGATGCAACTGTGCGACGTTGTCACAAACTGAACACAGTTACATTGTATGCCGATAATCGAGGCGTGCGTGATAATCTTATCCAACCTTCATCGTTTCCAACAAAAGGAAAAATACTGATTGTTAACACCCAAGATGGATAAGCCGTGGAGGACCAATACCGTTCGTCCTTCTGTGAGGCCACTTGAAAACCATTGTTTATTCCACCCCCGTACCAGATGTTGATACTCTTCGCCAGCTGATCATGGACAATTGCGATGCCATCCGTAACACACCCGGTATTTTCCAACGGGTTCGCCAGTCAATGCAACGACGAGTGCAGGCCTGCGTGGAATCTAACGGAGGTCATTTCGAGCATGTACTTTAGCACATCTGGACTATTCTGTTACTGTACAAGCCGGAAAAAAACCTAGTTTGTAACGCTGAACTGATTTGATGTGACAATTCCGCTAGCTATTGTAGGACAACGTCGCACGGTTGTATATCCAGAAGGAGGCGTTTGTGACCCCTCTGGCTACAAGGAACTCGTGCTGTAAGTTTGTACAGATTGTTCAGATGCACACTGTATACATAGAATAATAATACCGTATGTCTCAAAAGTCGCGTGCCAAATGGATTAATTGGTTGCTTTGTATTTGTAGGTGAAATAATGAAGTAGAAGAATAATGCTGACACCGGAACAACGTGTAGAGCTGATACTGCTTTGTGGAGATCACCACAGAACATCGCGAGAAGCTACAGACGAATTTCATCGCCGGCACCCTGATATTCCCAAGCCTACCAGCTACACTTTTACGCGTGGCAGAAGAAAATTTGGATCGTGTGAGACATTGTCTTCGAGTGCATGGTGCACATTTTGAACATGAACGATATGCTTGCGAAACCGTGTGAAAATAAAGCCAACATTCATAAACTTTTCATATGGCACGCGACTTTTGAGACACACGGTATATACTATTTGTTTATCAAGCAAAACTAAATTAAAACGTTTAAAATTTAAATTTCTCACTAGTTCTGTCTTCAATTTGTGTCGCTACGGCTTCACTTCGCTTTTCTCTTGTATTAAAAGGAAAGGACAATCTCTTACAGGTGGTTGCTTATATCATGGAAACTAAATCCAATCAGCATTTTTTAAATGTCATTTTCATTTTAGCACCCCAGCTAAGATCATCTGTTTTCATGCCCGCAATTTGTCACCTGTAGAACAGTGTTATTGTTTTACATTCATTAACGACCAGTCGTAAAAAATACTCTGGAGCAAATAACGCATGTAACCCCTGTATTAAAAAGATCCAAAGTAATGTGGCTGTATCATTTAGACAGATGGTCCCTGGTTCGAGTCCAGGTCGCGGAATTTTCCCTTCCCTTTCTTTCTAATTGTTATTATGAAACATTTTATCGCTAAGCGAAATCGCTGCCATTCAACAAATTTGATGCACCTGAGTAGCAGCAAACAAGGTGAAATGTCGTTGCATCCGCAAGAGCAACAACGCTCGCTATTCATTACTATGGAAATGAAAATCTATAAAAAAACCCGGGGGAAAAAAAAAGAAACGGGAAATTTGTTAAAAAAGTAAACACTACACAAGACATAAATGGACCCCGTCTCCTTCATTGACACGCCCTCTCCACAGTGGCTGAGGCAACCGAATCCACACGGGAGAAGGAAGAGAAAGCGGTGGGCGGGGCTAAAACCGTGACGTTTGAGCGCCGGTGCGCATGCGTAGAGCGGGAGGAGATGCTGTCGCCTGGCAACCGGATGGGAAGAGCATTGTTTGGGCGAAACGAGCGAAATGAAAAACAAATTGGGAGCACCGTTCATTATTATTGTTGTTTGAGGGAGAGAGGCAAAACAAGAAGAAGAATAGAAAAAAACTTTTTTTCCCGCCTAAAAAAATAATCGATTTCTATCACGTGATTTAAACGCGTGCGTTCAGAAAGATAGTCGCTTCATTTGCTCCTCCTTTACAGAGGCTCTCTTGCGAGCATCAACAAACCCGGATGAGACATCAAAATCGACTCCACAAGCATCAAGCTCCTACAACTAAGGTGCGACAGACTACTTCTCCACAAACAAACGAATTTTCAGTTTCACCCGCACAAAGACCCAGAAGCAAAAGTGACTGAGAAGGAGGAGTGGGTATTTGGGGGTTTCGAGTCTCCTCGGAAGTCATTATCGAGACAACCGAAAGCAGCACGCCTTCGCTCCCCATTGGTCGATGCCGGCGCTCGTGAAGGATGTCGAGCCCGGGGTTGCCTAGGCGACCCATCCAACTAGGTCACGTGTTCCCCTCTTTCTCTCTCTCAACTCCTCGTAAAAGCGACCGATTGCAACGGGTGACATATGTCCACGCATCTCCACAGGAAATGGAATGGTCTCATTTATTTTTCCCTCTTTTTTTTATACCCCCCTCCTCTTTATCCCCCGGTTTTTCCAGGATCCCCCGCTTCCAGGATCTTCAAAGAACGGAACTATTTCGACCCAGGGTTATTTCTCTCTTTTTATTTCCTTTCCCTCCATCTTGTCATACCCTCCCATCTGTGTTTTACAGGGAAACAACTTACATACCCCCTCCTCCAAATCCCTCTTCTTTTCTATAGCCTGCGATTTTAAATCCTCTTGGCGCTCCTTACTCGATCCCCCTACTCAGTCTATAGACACTTCAAAGTCCTTGACGTAAGCAGTTCGTTAAGCGAATATTCGTTAAAACCTCGCGTGATTGGCCTCCAGAGATGGTTAGGAAGTGTCCCCCTCGAGAACCCTCGTCCAAAGAAGGTTTGCTGCCAAGTTGCTAACCTACAGCCACTGTACATTTGTGATACCATAGCTACGAAAAATACTTTCATCTGCATGCAAAAAGACATGTCCAGTGTATAGTAAACGAGGCACACTTAAAGTTATAAGAGCGTGGTTCCAAACCATGGTGACAGTCTTTGGAAGCTGAAAGAAAAGTGATTCTATGCACATGTCTGAGTCCTCTATGGATCTCAATGATAGACTGATGCACCCTTTCGAAATGTAAATTAAATTTTTTTGTACTTTCTGCAGAAGCTTTTCCGAACTTGGACCTGGGACCAGGAGTTAGCATCTGGTGACTTTTAGAAAATCAGCTATCACGGACACTCGTGCAGCTATACTGTCTATGTGTCTTCTGGACTTCCATAATCGAAGAGTAGGCCTAGAACTCGTGGTCGATGGTTCGATCTCAAGTCACAGAATTTATCCTTTCGCTTCGAAGCCAAAGCTCGAAATTCGCCATTACGAAAAAATTTTTGGTGAACCCCTTGAAAGTTTTGCGAATCACAAGTTGGGAAACATTGCTTTATATCCATCCTTTCTGAAATATCTGCCCATCAGAAATTGGCTCAGGGTACACGACAGCTTTTAGGATGCCCTCCAAAGTAGGAATCATGGAGATTCGTCTATCTGACTCAAGTTTTATTCAGATTAACAAGTCAATTACTCGGAAAATGCTAAAGTTAGGAACTTGAAATTTCGGGGAATAGAAGAACCTCTATCTAACATTCCCTCTATGAAATCAAAATTTGATTGAATTCGGCGAAGTTGTGCTGAATAGTGTGTCTTTCTGCTGTGTGGCGAACAATACGGCAGAAATAGGAAGAAGTCACATTTTCCAGAAACTACAAGTGCAGAAGATCAGTCAGGGCCGTACCCAGGGGGGGGGGGGGTGCTGAGGGGGCTGCAGACCCTCTCCCGAAATGACCACCATGTCAACTAAATCTCTTATATGGGAATCCCCTCACAACTAGAATTGGGCCACGCACCCCCGAAAAAAATTTTGGATACGGCCCAGTATCTCTTTGCAGAAGAATGAGAGGTCCAAATACGTGGCCACCAAGAATCCCATCTATCGCGGAGCAAATGCGCTCCAGGACATCCGTTCATAAGACCATTCTTGTTCCTTGTCCTTCAGAAAATCGGCTAAATTGTCTCAGTCGTTTGGATCCACTCTCTATAACAGCGAAGACATCGCAGCATTTCCCAAAACAGTATCTTTCAACAATCTTCACGTACAACAATGTTCGAAGTGTACAAAGAAATATGTAAAACAGGGGGAAAATAAGCAACTTCAAACCATACAAAGCATTGTAAGCAAAAGTAGAGTCGCAATGAAGCAGGAGAGAAGAAAATAGAGGCTAGACTTATCCATGGCAATAAGCTTATACTGCCATCTTGTCGTTTGTTTGCTTGGTTAAGTATTTTGTGCTACTCAGCAACTGACTTATTCATATAACTATCATCTTTACTCATTCCTCCGATAAACAAACATCCATGCCCAGACGATATTCGAACTAGCGACCCGAAAGATTCGAGAACTGGAAAACCTACGCCTCAGCACTCTTAACACAGCCATATCGAAAAGTCCTGCATACTAAGCGAAATATGACACTGGTTGGATGAAATCTTTCCTGAATACTGGATTGTCGTAGAAGACCTGTTGAATGGGTTCCACTGTCGCCAGATTCGAATCCAATGGACTTTCATGCTTTCTCGACATCGTAACGCATCCATATTTAATCGAGTATTTACCAGTGACGAAAAGTGGGTCTTGTATGACACTCCTAAGCGTTCTAAACATTGGTTATCACCCCGGGACACCGTGCCTCACACATCGAAGCCACCCCAAATTATATAAGTCACGCGTGACTGTGTGAAGATTCGCGATCTGGCCCATCTACGCACCAGGATTGAAAACATACAATCATTAGGCCCCAAGATGTTAAATAACCTGAAATTCCGCCTATAGACCTGTCTGGAATTCTAGAAAGGCTATTTTGAACAAATACTGGGACTTAACCCATGATGCGGGACTTTTTGGATATCCTGTAGTCTACCTTCTGTAAGCCAAGGAACATTATTTGATCATGGTCTGTTGCTTCACAAAAAAGCTAGAATTTGGCGGTAGCAGTTTCAGAAAGCGACGCATATGGTGAAAAGAAAGCTATCATGGAGTACGAGTTAGGTTCGGCCAAGTCCTTCTATTCATGCTACAAAGTCAGAGGACGGTTCAAGCAACATAACAGTTTTGCTATGTGGCCTCTACAATAATCACCAGAATTCATCTTATAGAACAATGTTTCTCAACCTCTGAGTTGCGCATAAATTTTTATAGATCGCAAAATGATAGAATAATTCTATAAACTCTATAAAATATCCAAATCAGAGGAAGACAGGTACCCAAATCAGACCCTATAGTAAATCGCGGTACTGGTATAAACAAATTTGTTGGGTCATAGTGTTTCTTATTCCTGTTGGCCTGTATCAAGCAGTAGTGAATACAAACGGTGGAATCCGCTAAGAATGAATGCAAATATCCGATCAGCTTTGAAAAATTTTTGTTTTAAATTTTAATTTTTTTTATATAAAAAAGATAATAAAAGTAAATCAACATGAATTAGTATAAAATAATTTAACCAAATTATAAAATAAAATATTCTCATCTCCAAACGAGTACGCCCGAGAGTGCTTTCAAGAAGAGCGAAGGACTGGGGTTATTCCCTTTCAAGAAGATCGAAGAGAAAGGGAATAAATATAAATAAATAGTGAGGGGGATGTCGGTGGGAAAACAGGGGCGTCGAGATTTGGCACGGGTATCTCGCGGGCGCCACGGGGTTGTCAGCTGGCCAAGAGCCGTGAAACATTCGCCTTCACGCGCCATAAGCTAGCACACACACACAGACAACATTCTTCCAATGATGCAGCAAAAAATAATGGAGATCGAGGAGAGGGAAAATTATTTAGATTTGGCGCTCCTAATTCAAAAAGGTGCAAAGTGGTGTACACATGTTTAGAACAAGGAGAAATTAACCTGGAGGCGCAACTGTAAAATAAATTCTTATACCACTGTTCTTCGTAACTGTTTTCAGCGCCACCGCGGAGAAATTGAAAGTCAGCGATTAAAATATTCCCTTAATTCCAAACTACATAAAAAATACTCGTTCCTATTTAGGTCCCTTTAGCTACAAAACAAATCAGTTTCGTTCTAACTAACTATACAATACATAAGGAGTTTTAAAAATAAGAGTACATAAATTACGAAGCCCATCCAGAAAGTAAGTTCCGCTTTTAAATAGAGCCGCTGTTGCGCTACTGCGTGACTGTGGCGAGTGTGATGCGTTGCCGGCGCCATTTTCAAAAATTTATCCCGTTCGTCTGTTTCATGGTGAGTTTTACAATGTCCTAGGAAGTCATTGGTAAAATCTGATAAAGTATGCTTACCTAGAGTATTGCGTTAAGTTTCCTTGAGTTTGTGGAAATTGTCACCAGAGGATCATCCAATCAGCTACTGAACAGCGATACTGGTCCTACGCCAGTTGCCCCTAGCTCAACGAACCATAAAACGATTTTCGTCTTTATTTTCTATATCATTCGATTTCTGTTAAATTATCGATCTTTCCAGATCTTATCACTCGCTAATGAAGTAGGAGGCATAACCCACAAAATGTACATTCGACTCATTAAAGATATTTCTTTGTGGATTAGTGGTTTCCTTATATTTTGTTCACATTCTGGTCAACCTTCCACAGTTTGAAGCTTCGACTGTTACCAACATCTATTGTTACCAGAGTGTTGTGTTGGTTCGTGACAATGCACGCTCAACGCCTTCCTCTGAAAACAATTCGATCACATCACCCCTACAGTCCAGACCTTGCATCAAGTGATTTTCATCTGTTCAAATATCTGAAATGCTTCCTTGGTGGACAGTGGTTCCACAAAGATGACGGATGGCATGGGGTTTGCGTCACAGGTGGAAACTTCGTAGAAAAGTACTGTAAAGCGTGTTCTTCAAATATCAGCAAGCACTTTTGCTTAATATCGTCTTGTTTTTCTGTAATGTCCCCTTGGAACTTACTTTCTGGATACTCCTCATACATGCTCATAAGCTCTTAATTAAAGCACAGACATGTTTAATTTCTCAATATTTTAATGGTTATGAACATACTCTGTCACCCTGTATACAACTTTCTGTGCCATTACTCGGGTGGCTCTAAATAAGGGAAATATAAGGGGATTTCAATAAGTAACGCACAATATTTTCTTTACGGAATAAGCTACTAGCTGAGATGCCCGTCTTCGCCGAGCTTTTCAAGGCAAAACGAAGGCAGGGTATCAGTATCTACGTATCTACTCTAGGTATATACCAATGTTGTTTAAGGTTTGACTCTGGAACTTGTTAATTGTCATTGCATAAGCTGGGCAAACGGGAAATTGTCGACGTTCGAACTCCACAAAATGATCATTCGCCTGTAAAGGTATTCCTGGTATTAAAACGATTTGCCCTGCGTTACTCCCGCTGAGTATTGTAGCTTGTAATGAACCTGATTATTCGGAATTGGCTGTCGTATTGTTTAATACCCCAAACGTCCAATCTAGTGAACGTCGACCTACAATTTACCGACAACTTTGGAACGTTGCTGTGATTTTACCTGGCAGTGAAGTCAGTGCACACCGTGATATTATTTTACACCAGCACACAGAAAGTAGAGTTCGTCGGATTTTAGAAAATCACCCATGGCATGACTACATGCACTATGTGCGACACTATGTGCTTATGTTTCCGTACGGAACGCAAGGGTGGAATAATTCTGTGCAGTCGAAGAACAATACTCATACCAAACGCGATACGATACGCCATTTTATGCTAACCGTCTTCAAATTCGTCACGTACTTTCCATTGTATAGTTTTTTAACACGAACACGACTGGCCTGTTGTTGCACAAACTTTGCCTTGCATTGTTGGACATGAGGTGAGATATACATGTACATTGTTGGTCCGATGAAAACTCTTAAAAAGCGTTTCGGATTCTTTGCAAAGTATGGTGGGATACAGTCTAGCTCGTACATGTATAACCAAACCAAACAACATTGTCAATGAAGCTACACTGTTTACCTTTTTTTCAACATAAGAACCTAGTCGCTCAACTCATTTTTCCAATTTCATTATACCATCTGCGTAATTTCATTCTCCAATTTCATTATACCATTATACCATTTCTGGGGACGGCCGATTTCACGTCCTCGTCAGAATCAAACAGTTATCTAGTCATGGGACCAAACAGATTAAAGTCAGAGTGAGCAAAGTCTGGACTGTATGATGGTGCTGGAGGAACTCCCAGCCTTATTCAGAATTTTTTTTCTCTGAATGTGTTTTGCAAGACCTCGACAGTAGACGAAGATAGCACACATGACGTTCTGTAGCGTGATATTTAAAAGTTGTTTTAGCTAACTCAGTATGTCTTTGAGTAAGTAATGATTGTGCGTTATTTATTGAAATGCCCTCGCATAAAAACCCACTGAGTTTCGTCTCCAAGTTTAGAAGACGAATGATACATAAGCCGCGGCCATCTTGAACAATAAGAGACTAGCGCCAAAACTGGAGCGTGGTGCGGTTACAAAATAGCTTTTTATTTTAATAAACAAATTTTAAGTTGAAAGTGTGTCTAAAGTAACAGAAAGTATAATAACTGTTGGGGGGGCGGGTCTTTTTTTAAATCTTTTCCCAAATTTCCTTTCTTTGTACGCGAATTACGGAAGTGGAAATCACAAGGCGCGCAAGCTAACCCAACACGGAACACGGATCGCGACTCATTAAAGCGACATTAAATGATAATCGACAATAGAAACCCATTCTCCCAGGCGACTATTTTGTGAATAAATTTTTTTCTACCACCCCCTCTTCCCGCGTCTTTCCAGTCCAATAGTCAGGAAGAAAGGCGAAGCGACGCCCGACGCCAAAACCGAACATCCACGGGGGCAATTTTGGCCTTTTGTCTTTCCCAACGAAAACTCTTATCGGCGCTGCTGCTGCTGTGAAGACGATTTCGAATAAACAGGACGAGGAGGAGGAGGAGGAGGAAGGAGGTCTGGGTTAAAATAAAAAAAGAGACTGACAACAGCTCGAATCTGAAACAACAACAAGGAGGATGGTGGTGGTGGTGGTGAACGTGGAAACAAAAAATGTTTCCTAGAGACAAAGGCGCCTTGCGTTGCTATCAATCTATAGACGCACATGGTCGATGGTTCCGCCATTTTCCCAAACTCCCACCTCCAAAAACGACCGTCAGAGGAAGGAGGAGGGAGTAATCGAGCCGACAAACCGTAAACAAGAAAACGACTTTTAACTTTTATCGGCTTTTTGGCGACTCCGATAAGGACGGTTGGGGGGGCCTGGTCGCGTCTACGATGCGCCAAACTCAGAGGATCATTCGAGAGGACTTTAAATCACGAATACACCCGAGAACGTCCAAAACTTATATTTACACACGTATATGCTGGAAGGGTGCGCGTGTTTCCCTTTTCCTGTCTTGTCTCGCCTCAATGGCTCGGGGGGTCGTTGAGCGTCTAAACTGCCCGGTCGCAAAAGGGAAAACGAGCAGCCGTCAAGACCCCGCGGCGACAGGGGCCTTCCTTCCCCCATTTTGCCAAAACGGCCCAAGACAAACGCGACCCGATCGTTGTCGACGGAAGTCGTTGTCCGCGCAGGCGCGCGCGTGCTCGAGGAAGTGACGTCCGACTTCCCACTGGCTCCCGAATCCTACGAGCAGGAGGATGGGTCGGTGCGGCGGGAGAGTTAGATTAGGGGCCATAAAGCCCTCTTCCACCCCCTCCTTTCCACGGGGCTTTTGTAGTTTGGCCGCGCCGTAATGGCACTTGTAGAGCCTCGGGGAACCATCCGACCTGGTCGCCATCAAATGTCGGGGAGCCCAGATAAGGAGGGGAGAGCAAGCAGATAAGCCTAACTAGCGTCGCCAACAATCACGTGCACAAAACTTTGCAATAAAACCTTTTTTATTAAGAAAATACCCAAAAAAAGAGAGATTAAGTCGAAAAATCTTTCTATTCTTCCTTTACGAGAAACGCACATTAACACATTCCAACAGGCCTATAACCCTAACGATAAGCTGTGGATAGCAGAAGATGCATGGGTTAGTACATACGGGGAAATTTTTATCATTCGAGATAATTATTATTTAAAAACGCCCTAAAATACCAAGAATAAGAACGAGGAACACCAAAGAAGTCTCTGGAAGCTTTCAGCTCATAAGTTTAAGCCAACGCAAAGTGAAGTTCGGGCTTTCCTTTTACGGGTCTCACGAAGAAATAAGCGTGACATACAAGCTAAACACCTTCTATAAAGTAGACATTCCATAATAATAAAAAAAACAAACTGGGGGTCTTAAACTCAATATAATTCGCAAACTTTTCTAAACGCGCGTGCGTGACAGTGAAAGTTACCGTTCTGGGGGATAAAGAGGAAATGGAGGGTCTGTATTGGATTGAGGCTTGGGTATGGGGGGTAGGATTTTATATGGCTTGAATACTGAAGGGATGGACGAACAGAGCAGGGGTAGGGCGTTATTCTAGGACTTCCGATAATTTGGTGATGGGTTGGCGTCCGTGACGTCATAATGCGCCGTAACGAGTGAAAAGCGACCGCTTCTGCGACTCCTTATCAGTCGGAGGGAAGAGCGTGTGCGCCTCGGCAAGGCTGTCGAGATAATTAACCCAGCCTTTTCCAAAAGTCCCTCATTGTCAAAGCTGCCTAAGCCTAACATGAGGGGGTGTGTGAGTAAAATCTAAAACTGAGTCGGGAAGACATTTTTTTAAATAAAAACAATAATTTTTAAAAAAGATTTCAACAAGAAGAACAAAAAAGTTGCCACCTTATTAAATGAAGGAAGCTGTCGCATAATAGCCGAGGGGGATAAGACACTGTGGCGGGGGTAGCTAAACAACAACACCCCCACCCATCTCTCCTGAATGAAAGCAAAATGTCCAAACGAACAATGATCTGAGCTGAGGAACATGGCGGAGATACGAAACGAGTTCAACCACGGAACACAGTCTCGCCTCCATTGTCTTCCCTTCCCCCTTGAGAGACAGGACGGTATAATAAGGGCACAAGGGGGTAGCGAGGCAAAAGTTTGCGACGAAAACTTTCTAGAAAAAGTCCTCGCTGTCAAGATGACAACAGCAACAACAACGCTCTCCTGCTTTAAATATAAAAAGTTCCAACAACAACAACAAACGCAAAACTTAAGTGTCGTTCTACAGCAGGAGCAGCAGCATTCGTTTCATGTAATCATAAATTATCGTTCTCGATCTCTATTGGGAGGTGGTGGGCTCCTTTTCCAGGTGCGTCGTCTCCCACGATGCATTGCGTGACGAAACCGACTTTCTCTCACTGTCAAGCGAGCGGAACAATAAAAAAGATAAATATAAATAAACAAATAAAATATATAAATACGAAGAGTGCGTGGGAGGGCGGTTGAGAATTTGCCGGGTCTGTACAGTACAAGCAAAATAAAAACATTAAAAACGAAACAAAAATTTAAAAAAAAACACAAACTCACGCAACTGAGCCACAACCGGGTAGAAAAGTCACGTGATAAAGACAAAAAAAGTTCATTTGATCCGCGACGGGATTCGAACCACTAACTCTTCTCAAAAACAAACAAACAAACAAAAAAAAAGCAAAATCAACCATTTTCGAAACACAATCCTTGCTAGAGGAGAGGGGGATGTATATTCCATTTGGGTTATTTTTATCTTCCACATCACCACCATTATGATGATCTGTGGGTGGCTCTGTCGTCAGGGAGGAGATTCAGTCAAAGAACAGGAAAAGCACGAGGATAGGTTTTCAGGCTCTTCAAAGAGCACGAGAGAACCCAGGTTTTTGTTCTGTATCCACTTTACTTACCCCTACAAGAAGCAAGGGTCAACGTTGCTATTACGAGATTTTGTTAGCGTGGGCTCACTTTCTTTTTTTCTACCTTTGCGGATTCATTTACCGGAAGATCCTCAGATACGTCCTATTGGTTTACATTGGCCGAGAAATAATGAGGCTGGGTTGATAGAATTAGGATTTTTTTTCTAAGAGGTTCTCCAAGGGAAAAAAATATCCTTCAAACCGTATCACATATTCTATCATAAAAAAAAACTAATTTCATGGCTCAAGTTACTCAAACAGCTAAATCTAAAATGGCCAAAGAAAATAATGAAACAGCACGTGTCTGAAGTTCCTGACAGTGTATTGTGTACTATCAGGCCAGAGGGTGCGGCCGCGCAAGGCCCCGCGCCTTGATTTTCCACATACAAATATTTTTGAGAATAGAGCTCGCACGAGTATTTTGGACCCACTTTTTTGTTGGGCCAACTTCTCCAGTGCATTCGTTCTCTTCTGCACCGGCGCATTATCCTGCTAGAAGTATCCATCTGCTTGCAGATAACTTTCAACACGAATGGATGCACTTGGTCGGCAACGATTACGAATAAGGTGCCGCACAAAAAAAATCTCTGACAATCCAGGTTTTTCATCATGACGTACTTATACAACATAAATAGGATTTTAACAAAACACAAAATTATACACTTTTATAATAACCTGAATAACAAAAACATGAATTAAGGCAATATTGTTAGAAAATGAAACTTTATTCATCTAAGATACAATATGCAATTCACGCTTCGCTTTATTAACACATTTCCTTGTTTGCATATTCTATCGCTGTTGTAACATTCAGATTCTTTCAAAGATGCGTACGTCCATTTCTGAAATGGCACACGAGTAATTTTGTTATCTTCACCTTATCAATACTACCAACACACCTCGTTCATTACAGCCTTGTAAATACACAACTTCTCTGAGCTACATCATTCTTCACAAGGCATTAAGCATTTACAGAAAACCTGTTTTCTATAGTTGCCTGTTTACTGTCCATGTGATAATATCATTACCATCTTCATGATAGTTAATGGAGATTTTGACTACAACTTTTCTAGATAATGTCTCTCCCTAAGCGGTCAATACGCATATTCAATCTAAAATATCCATGCAGCTCTTCCTTCACACAATTTTGTAAAA
>JAHWFO010071827.1:103567-223837 GCA_023313115.1 Rhysida immarginata | reverse complement strand
TCCCCAAATGCGCAGGTGAAGGATGGTATTTTCAGAATGTCCGTTAAGCATGGTTGCGTTCCGTCCAATCTTCCTTGTTAACACATCACTCTACTTCTATTTTGGAAAACAAAGTGAAGCAAATCTCCAGCATCTCTCAAGGAACTTGAAACATGACGAATGATAAAAAATTTCATTAACCACCATTCAACACTCATATGCTTCAATTCCCAAGCAAATTAGGCTGCATTTCAGGCCTTACACTAAAAAGGTTACTGGCAAATCTCAGAGAGAGGTCACGGAAGAGGAGGAGGAGGAGGAAGTGCAGTCATTTTGGCATTTGAACAAACAACCTTTCAAGAGCGGAAACACACTAGTTCGAGATTAAAAAGAGGAGGAGGAGTAGGAGGAATTATCCAGATACATCTATATGAAAGCTCAAGTGTTGTCTTGAGGAGACTGGGGATGAAGAGTAGTAGGTGATAATGGAAAAGATGACAACGCTTGATAAGACAAGGAAGAAGCAACACCCACCAAACCTCCTTTAGAGAACAACTTCTCTCTCCCTCTCTCTCTCTCTCTGTGACGTCACTGAAGATGATAGGCAGACCGTCTTCAAATGTATATACGTGTAATATGAATCAGCAGAAACCCCCACTTCAAGAGCAATTTCTCTCTCTTTTTCCCCCAGGACGTGTTTATCGCGCTAGGTAAACAACAATTTCATTTCGTCCTGCACTCGAGCTTGTGTTTTTCGACAATTTAGACATGTCTAGCATTCCCACAATCCATTTCGAATCCTCAATCTCTCCTCCTTTAAGTAATACTTAGTACCTTAATGCCATTCAGACGCTATAGTGGCAACTACAAGCAATTTAATTATTGTTCCAAAATTATATAAAAATTAGGTTTAAAACCAAAATGTTTATGAAACTTAAAAAAATATTTTATATTTATTAAAAAAATTAAAAGTTATAATAAACGCCAGCAGATGTCTCTTCTGATCGCTGCCTCTGGAAAAGCCGAGAGTCTTCAATACGATTTTCTTAAGAAAAGTAAAAATTTTAGAACGCTATGGACTTTTTTTAATTTAAAACCTATTCCTCAAATCTATCACTATCCAAATCTATTAAAATTGAAATTTAAAGTAAATCATTATTAATTTTAAAAAAATTACATAATCATACATTACTCGAAAAACACTGCAACCTAGTGCGGATTAGCTTAGAGTGGATTCCTTTTCAAAGCATTATTAAGTAAAGGCAGAGGAATGAAAAAAAAATAGGCCTAAATGGGGATGTGGGAGGTGGGTTTAAGGACTCCTTTATCCCCCCACATGCCTGTCAGCGTTGGCGGCGTCGTCGTCGACGGCCTTTGACTAATTACCGGGGGCCACGACGGCGAACATGCAAATGAGGCGCACCGAACCCAAGATGGATGGCGCTCTCCGATCAGGCCCAAGGACCGCCAACGTCTAATGGAACCCCCAATCGAATAACCCCCTCCCCGCCATCATTTATAACACAAAGTATACAGACCTGTCTCAAGAGAGAGAATAGAAGCATAAAAAATGAGCGAGACGCTTTCCAATACGTTAAAGCGATCATTTCTCACGTTTCGTCTCTCCGCAAACAATAATAACAACAACAATATCAGTATATTAAATATTTAAAATATTACCTATTATAAAGCAATAATGATTAAAGAGATAGTATCCACTAAAAAAATTTTTTTATAAAAATAATTTATTTAAGCCTTTATAAAAAAAAAATTAATGATGCATCCGCCTTCTTCCTGTTTAGATATTTGCTGCCCTTGCATAAGGAGAACGAAAAATAACGTTCCAAAGACAAAAAAATTTTCTATCCCTATTTTCTATTGTTTTCATAAAATTTTAGCTTATAAAAAACAAATTCAAAGTCATTACGAAACTGCAACGAATATTTAAATATTAGCTCAACTCAAAATTCGTTTCTGACCATGACATATTTCCTAGAAAAATAAACTCAATATATTAAAAAAAAAAAAAAAAAGACAAAAAAAGTTTACATTTTATATAAAATCCAATCCTCTCCCCTCCATATATTTATATTTATATTTAAAAATCAATATCATTAAATTTTATTATTATTCAGACCTGATACTAATAGCGAATTACAAAATTTACTTTGTTTCCAGAAGCTCGTTTCTGGGCAACCGAATATCAACTTAGATAACAATATGTATGCATAAATATGTATTGCTATTTTATATGTACACCATTTTCCATACAACTCCTTCATCGTAGACACCAATAAATTACACAAGCTCCGTATCATTTAGACCATTCCTTTGCGTTTCAATATTATCATAACGTCTCAATTCAGAAAGCCTATAAATTTTAATCTATATAATACGGAATTAATTAGTTATAACTATTATTAAAGTTAAGACACCAGAGGTCTATTTATATTAAAAAAAATAGATAAAACATTTTGCTAATTTTTGCTATGAGATATAAAATAATACAAAACAAAAATCATTTCACTTCATTTTTCACAGGCTATGACTCTTCAAATTCCTGTATTTTTACTGTCCGCTGGCACGGGGTAAACGTTGTTCCTTGTTTTCCACTTCTTCTGATCTTTCACTGGGCTCAAGATGTTATTTTTATGAGTACATAAACGTTTTCGGATCATTTTTTCGACCCATCCTCAGATCCATCCTATGACGAACTGTAATAGCTTTGTTTTTTATGAGTGAATGCTGAATTTGATTTAATATAATTTTAAAAGTAATTAAGCTTAACAAAATGGATTTCAACTTTTCTGAAGCTTGCGCAGATATTTAAATAATATTAATATTATTATTGTGTATTATTATTATTCTATGAATAAAAGAAGCATTTAAACCTCATAAATACCATAATTAAAAATTTAAATATTCTTTTGTATTTTAAATTTGAATTCAAAACGCAATTCACGTTGTCAGCCAAGTCAATTCGATTCCACATATACACAGCCACAAAAAAAAGTTCTTTCATTCCGTAAGCTCACACTAAACTAAATCAAAATATAATTAACGATGATAATGATAATAATGAGGCTGATTATGATAATAATTAAATAGAGAAAAATTGTAAAGAAAATTCTACCTTCTGAACTCCAACCCATACAGTGAAATTTTCTTTACCATTATTTATTTATTTATTTATTTATTTATTTATTTATTTATTCCAATGTAAGAAACATACAAATATATAATAAGATGAATTTCCCATGAGCACATAGTGCTCGTATATTCGGAAAAGCATCAAAAGAAAAGAAAAGAAATTAGTATATAACAACAATTAAAACTGATTAACATATAAACTAATTATTTTTGAAATTCATAATCCAATTTTTAAGTTTATATCCAGATTTTCGTTTATCAGTACATAATTTTATTTCATTTGGTAGATTATTAAACAATTTTTTATAATTAAAATCTATTTGATGGAAAACGAAAGAATGCTTCGGAATTTCAAATGGAATCGTCAGATTTTTTTCTCTATTTAATTATTAATATCGGAGCTAAGGCGTGAAAAAAAATCCTCAAAAGACCCATTTTCCAATTATTATTATTATGAAATTTAATTAGCCCTTATGTACTAGGAAAAAGAGCCTTGTGAAGAATGTAAAAATATTAAAAAAAAATATCAATATTTCAGACAAACTTGGTATTTACTACCATTGTCCAATGGATTTGGAGAACTTGTTTTTTTAATATGGAAGTTGATAATAATAATAATTTCGGACAAAATCCCGACATGCCCAACAGAGAAAAACTCAAGGGACATGTCGACCAAACTAACATATAAATTCAATCCAGAGGGATTAAAAAGATCTAATTCCCTAAAAAAAAAAAAGTTTGGAGAGGGGAAGAGTCCCTAACAGAAAAATAGAATAAATTATTATTCCGACTACGATGTTTAAGTACCAAAAAAGAAACCTGGCCATTAAAAAATGGAAACTTCACAAGGCCGCATAACAGCTTAGATAACCATTTAATACACAAAGTTAATCAAGCTCTTTACATCAATAATAATAAGGAAAATAAGTTTAGTTCCCCCATACTCATGGGTCGTTTCCGTTCAGAGTGCCTAAACAATAATGCTTTTCTGGATAAATATACTTACATAAATTAAGCCAATCAATACTAATTATTAAAAACGAAACAAAAACCTCTAACTATTTTACAATAAAATTTTCTGAAAAAAAAAATGACCCGTAAGAGCCTGAACTCTGAGGAAGACACTGGGACGGTATCGAAAACGTTTAGTGACGGTTTCTGACGGTTCCGGTTTTTCAAACGAATTAATTTTCACGTCTGGAGTTACCCTGAACTACTGTATATATAGGTGTAGCTGCAACAGACTATCGATTGGTTGTGCAGGAAAAATTATTTGGATGTGTAATGGCAGCATGAAAATTGAAGATCGGCTATGGATAGAAACATCATTTTAATTCATTTCAATTTACGAAGAAGAAATGAGAAGAGAGAAAAAAATTTAAGAAAATAAATTGTATCAGGACTTTGATTACGGGTAACTGTTCCAATAAGCAGAATATATATTGCAATGAAATTTATTTGTGTGACTACGCTCTTGTAGTCAATTTTCCTCCGAAATTTTTATTGCAAAATAGTTATTTATTTTAGAATATATATGCGTAGTTTTGATTTTATAATTACACAATCAACCCTGCTATAACGCGACTCGGTATGAGAGACTTAGAATCAGCACAATTATAGATTAATTCGCACCGCGTTATATGGAAATCGTGTTATAAGGAAACCGCGTTATATAGGCAGTTTTGCGACGCAACTGGATAAACCAAGTCATGCGAACACGCAACTGCCCATAATATCGTCGAGATACTTTGTGCCATCTGTGGTAATGCTGCATGGTTTATGGATTTACAGGAGAGTTCCTTGATAACTGAAACTGAAAAATTGCGGTGTAAGTACTATAAGGGGGGGGGGGGGTGACAGTACTACTAGTTGAAAGTAAATTATTATTTATTTAAATACTATTTAATTATACGATTATTATTATTATTATTATTATTATTATTATTATTATTATATTAGATAAGCTAATAAAATAAATTGCTGAAATTGCATAGACGAATCTAGCTGTAGCTCCCCTTTTTCAAAGCCGCTCGATTCTATAGTGTTCAAAGAGTCTTTAAATCGAAGAAATATAATCCTATTATTTATAAACTATTATTTAAGCCTCATGAACCCCGTAATTATTTTAAAAATTAAAAAAATCTACTGTAATTAAATTTAAAATTTTTAAAATTTGAATAGAAAACGCAATTCCCGTTGTCGACGAAGAAGTCAATTCGATTCAACAACACACGCACTCGCACATAGAGAGAAAGCGAAATATTTTCATTCTAAGAGTTCAGGACAGTTAAATCAAAATATAATTAACGATGATAGTAATAATAATAATAATGATGATGATGATGATGATGGTGGTAGTGGTGATAAGAAGCTCTTATTTTTTATGAAGGATAATTAAGAGCCGTCCGCTCAACTTACGTCGCAATTTACGAGCCCAATTTAAGTTCTGCGTCGATTTCAATCTCAACACACTGTGGTATGTATGTGTGTATATATATAAATATATATATTAAAAAAAGGGAACGAGGCCGATTCCGTGTGTCTGTCACAAAGCGTAAGATTAGCGACACGAATCTCTTCACGTCTGGGGGGGCACAACACACACCGCAGAAAAATGAGGAAAAAAAGCGCGTAACACCAACAAATAACAACAGTAACCCCCCCTCCTCGCTACCGATGTTGCTATAACAACAACACAGTGCACTACAACAACATCGCACCTGAAATTGTTTCTGGCAATTAGAAGACCAGATAAATCTCTATCGCTGTGTATTTGAACACCCATCACTCAGCGGACCTCACGTGCCCATCCCACGGCGTTATCGCGTGACGACAAGCGGGATCCAATAACGGGGCAAACAACGAGGGAAAAAAGTTATTATAAATAAATAAACAAATAAATAAATAAATTCCAACTTTTATAATGTTTGCCTTGCAGGGGTTTGCGGGGTCCACTTTTTATTGGGTCCACTAGGCCCAATATCAACTGCGGACAAGAAAGTGCGCGTTATAGGAAAAGCCAGCCCTGAAACGCAAACAGAACATGAATATGTATGCGTATAATCCTCCTCGTGTATGTCTGTCTTAATCGGGATAGATACTCTATCAACTTGATCCCCCGCCTCACGCAACTAGCGTGCGTGACATGGAGCGAGGGCGTGGTCGCGACCGACGTTCTGAGATTTGTTCTGAGACGAGCCAAAGAAGAAAGAGGCAATGGAGGGTGGTGGAAGAATGAAATATTCCGGTTCGAATTGACTCCATCATCCATTTCCCACTCTATTTCGACAAAAAGAGAGAGAGAGAGAGAGAGGGACGGGGGGGGGGGGGGGGTTGACGCTTGCTTTTTTTATTTTTTTATTTTGCTTCTTGTTTGCGCAAAATTCGAACGCGCATACGAAACAGCTTCCACACGTCAACACGTGACAACATCTTAAAAATTAGTATATCCACCCATCACGCAAAGCAAACACAATATTGAAAAGCCAATAGAGATACAGCTTGCTATATGATCCAGTTAAAATTGAACGATTTTGACCTTCGAGATACATTTCCTCACCATCTGCTCTGTTCCCTGTTATGGACAATGGCTGGACATTCCGAGCTCTTTCAAATGGCTGAGGCTTCTGAGGACTTAACCGGGATGGATGAAAATGGGAACATCACCTTGATTCCGGTTTCTGTTTCTTTTTCTGATTCAGTGAAGAACGTAAAGTGGGCTCGACACCTTATCCAATGTATGTATGTTCTCGATGGTAGACTGGGTCCATTACCTTCTGTTGGAAGTAGGTATCCGAATTGACTTTGTTAGTAGCCACCTTATATAACCTGAGTTTACCTTGAGCACAATATGCAGCTGCAACCATAAGCTTAAGCCTATTGGAAACCTTCATCTCTGTGATGGTAATGAATCGCTCGCGGCTTATGGACGTCATCGAGGTATAACCAATCTTCATCTAGGTTTAGGTATATTCGTTGTAAAGTTTTCTGGCATTGGCGAAGCGTTCGCGGAAATGTTCTGTCAGATGAGCATGAGCCTTATGCCGACACTGCAGGTTCATGTTTTCTCGAATGAGACATTTTCACCTACATGACCATGTGGCGCTGCATTGTGGGTGAGTTTTCTAACGACGCCACAGCTCAAACTCTTCACGTTGGCTACCTTACGGTTAGGCTGGGTTTCTGTTTCTGGTTCGTTTTTCACTACGAGGCCTGTCCTGATGGTTCTTTACTTATCTTGCTCCTTGCACTTTCCAATTATTATGGGCGCCATATGTACCCTTTCTAAAACGTACTCAATTTCACCGCCATTTTAGGTATAACCTTACCAGCTAACTCATTCCTCTGTATTTCGCTTTTTTTTTTTGGCAACTTTCTTATCAAGTCACCCCTGACTCAAGCGCCGCTCAAGTCACCACATCTCATTGACGGGTCGTTTCAACAATCCACTGATTTGAGGAGAGAGTGAGAGCAAGCAATTGTGTGTAATGTAAGAGGAGGGGGGTATGGGTGTGGGGGTTAAGAGGGTAAAGAGAAGGGAGGTAGGCTTGAGGTCACTCGAAGGAACAAAAGCGACAAAATAGTTTCCGGTCATTAACGCTGTGTTTTCTCTGATTGCTCTTCCTTCGGCCAATATATTTGTCCTCTCTCTTTACCCTGGTCTTCTGACTCTCTCTCTCTCTCTCCTTGAGCATTTACATCCCTCCTCCTTGCAACAGTTTAGCTCCCCCTGAACACAGAGAGAGGCGGCCATTCCATTAACGTCGCCCTTATTTTTCTGGGATCGGATTCTGATTGACCGGAACTCCACGGGCAGAGTCATTAGGTCGGAGTGGCGATGGATGTGGGTCACCTAAAGGCGCATGCGCTCACTTACTCCGTCCGTACGTCCACCCCCGCGCGCGCTCTCTCTCTCTCTCTCTCTCTCTCTCTCTCTCTCTCTCTCTCTCTCTCTCTGCTGACTGCTCATCGAAGCGGCGCCTCGAGGATTTTCTTCGGAGGCGAGAATGATTTCACGCCTGTCTTCTCGCGCTCATCTCGTCCCGGAACGAGACAAATAGACGAGAAACGCCCGAAATATTTGTCCGTTCCTGCGCTCCGGTGCGTCCCTGTTAACGCTGGGACTGGCCTGCGGCGGGAAGAAGCGTTCGCATTGACGTCACGAAAACAGCCTCAAAAACCAAAAAGCGCGTCTAAATGACTTTAAAAAAGCGCTTATTACTCTAGAAATCCTCACTTCACGAAGACCGTGAATTCAAAAGTACGCACGGGCTCACTTCACGGACCCTATTAAAAAAAATTCACTTTTTAACACCCAATTGTACACAGAAAGTATTATTAACATTCAATTCTGAGTCGTCATGACGGCCCCGCAGCCTTGAACTTGGGACGAAATAGTCTCGAAGGCATTTTTGCGACCAGAAGGAAATGCGCAAAATCATCATCCTCGTCCGTTGGAGTCTCTAAACATCCAACAAGAAGGATTCGGCAACGGCGACCACGATGACTCAGAACCTGTTTCGCTGAAAAATTATAAAACTCTCCAGTCCCCTACGGTCAGGGTTCCTCGAGTTCCTCTCTGCCAGGTGAAAGTGGATGAGAAGAGTTCACGCCTCTCGAAAATCGTGCAAAACTTGCAAAAATTAAAAAAAAAAATTAATTAAAAAAACTCCACGAAAGATGCGCATTTCTCACCCATTAAGATAAAAGGCTAAGATATACATACATGGGTGTGTGTATATTTGTGTGGTGGAGTTGGGAGGAAGAAGAAATTGCGAAGAAGCCACGACTCCGGTGTTGTCGCTTACCCTCCGCCGCCAATTTCCAAGAATTCTTCGCGCATTCCAGCACCGCCACCACCACCAACAGCAACTCACAACACACGTGACAAGATGAATATAAAAAAAAATAAAGAGAGAGTAGAGAGGGGAGGGGAGGTCCTTGACGAGAGAGTATCGGCCCCAGAAGGGAATCCTCCTGCCAATCTTCACCCACGCGTGAGTTGCCGCTCTTTCTTCACGCCACCAATTTAAAAGAACAAAAAATATAAAACTTCACTTTTCATTTTCCAACCACAAACTCAACGAAACTTTTCCCTTTTTGTCTCTTCTCCTTTGCTCTTATTAAAGAGAAACGTTTAACGCAACAACAATAACAACAGCAGAACTCGATCGGATGGAAGCGCCCTGAACACTACTACAATCCCAACCCGTTTGTTGACTTTCTAAACAAAATTATTTGTCGTAATTTTCCGCATTAAAAGAAATTTAGAAGGCTTAGCATCACATCTCATTTATCGAGCTCATAATAATAATGATGATAAATCAATGAATCAATTTAGCAAATAAAATAAGTAAAATTGGCGCATTTACTACGTACTCGAGTCAAATCGAAAAAAATTACTGAAAAAAAAATTACAAATACACCATCCAACGTTTCATTTGCATTAAACTTTCTTTGCATGTTACCTATTATACACTGTACATGTAATTTTTACATTTCTATTAGATTTGATGATGAATGCAGAAAGAACTTTACCTGAAGCTTTACTTGGAAATGAAACAACTAAACCTACAGAATCTTCTTGCTACTATAAAGTTACTCAGAATAAATCCTATAATACTTAACAATTCTCTATTCATGCTTGCAAACAATGCTGATAAAAGTTATAACAGTATTTTTGCATTTTAGCATCCCAACTACAGGAAAGAGAGAGAAAAATATTGTTATCACTATATTCGTTCAACGAAAGTTTCATTGGACATGTCTGATTAAATTTTCAATTCCAATTGTTAGCTACTGTTAATTTTACTTTGCAACAAGAAATTAATCCTCCCGAGGAAGGTATAGGAAAGTAGCGGAAGCCCTGAGATCATCTATTTTTACCCTTTTATTTGCACTCGAACGTAATATTTAGAAAATGTAAAAGAGCTCCATCTTCTTTTGTTTCTCATCATTTCCGATCGAATGACATATCACATGTCATATATATTGCCATAGTTCTAAAGACCAAGTGACTGCCAACCCCACAACTCCGACCCTATGGGGACAATTTGGCCCAAAATTTATAGTAATGTAGATTTCGCCTAGAGGAATCTGCATACCGAATTTCACTCCTTTACAAACCAAAATACACGTAGACCTTTAGGTTCCCTCTAACTCACACCCCAAAAACTCCGACTTTAGTGGACCAATCAAAACCAAACTAAATTGTAATGGTACACATGTCCGTAATAAGCTACATTCCCAATTTCAATTTCTACCTCAAAAAATGCAGAAATTATGAAGGCGACAGACGGACGGACAGACGAACACTGCAAAGCCAATAAGTAGCTCCAGTCTTGAAATCGGAAGTTTAACTGGATACGCCTAGTCAAACTTTCGTTGGACAAAGTATATTTATTAATGTTTATAAATGATTTACTTATTAAACGATTTTTAAATGTCATTATGTTTACCAACTGCAGGAAATGCAGGAAGTTATTGGTTAAATCTCATGTATAATATTTTTTGTTTAACTTTAAAATATCTGCACTCCCTCTGAAATGCTTTTATAATGATAATGGTATATTTTTATAAGCATAGCTTTTCTTCCTGTAGTTCTTGTGATTTTATTTCTCTTTTACATTATGTAATCCTTGTTATCGTTTGCGTTCTTTTTCAGCGTTTTGTAGTATAGTAATGTTGATTGGCAAAATCCTATGATCTGTTTTCAAATGGTTTTTAAAACAAATTTTTTAATGATTTTATTTTATTGCCTGAATCGTTCTATAATTTTTTGTAAATTTATTGATTTTTATACTGAACATATTTTTTGAATTTCCCTGATAATTGAGGGAGGGAAAGTGGAAGAGGGACAGAAGGAGAGGGAGGGGGGGAGGAGAAGGGGAAAGTAAAGTTCTATCTTCGAGCATCTTCTATTTTTATATACAGCTTTAGGGGAAGGGGAAGGGGGAGAGGGAGGGGAAAAGAAATTTAATCTTTCTTTAATCCATAAGAAAGCCATATTTGCCGAAATAAAAGTTTTACACGCAATCCTTGCAAACCATTGTGATCATCAACTATCAATTTCAGATTCCAGAAGAAAAAATGTTTTTCCCTTTGGCAATAAAATTAACTGATGGATTTGAAATCTTTATTTGGTGGTATTTAGGGTCTAGAGCCAATTTTTCTTCTGCCTTCGTTTCTTTGCTATAATCTAAAAATTCATGTACGTTCAATAATTATTTCAACGTCGAAACTTGAAATATTGTGTCAAGTAACTTCTGGACCACTCCTTATTTATTATATTGAGATAAAGTTCTTAAAATTAAAAATAAAATAGCTATCTGTCAAAAAATTTTCTGACATATTGAAAACAATATTCTTAGTGTCGAAACTATTTTCTTCATCCAGTTTAATGATTTAAATAATTATAAATTAAATAATTAACAAGAAATTAATCCTCTTCGAGGAGGGCATAGAAAAGTAGCAGACACGCTGAGTTCATCTATTTTTTATTCCTCTTTTATTCGAAATTTTTAATTCTATCTAAGTATGTTTCTCGTCATTTCCAGTCGAATGACATATATCCCGTATGTTGCCATCTGAAATCGTTAATAGTTCTAAAGAGCACGTGACTGCTACCCGCACAACTTCGACCCTATTGGGACAACTGAGCCCAAACTTCATAGTAATATAGAGCTTGCCTAGAGCAATCTGCCTACCAAATTTCACTCCTATTTGCCAAATAGACCAGAAGGTCCCCTCTAAATCCCATCCCCGTAACTCCGACTCCAGTGGGCCAAACAAAACTAAATAAAAATAGTGAAGTAGGCCATGCCTATGGTAAGCTGCATTCCTAATTTTAACCTTGTACGTCAAAAAATGTAGAAAATATGAAGGGACAGACAGACAAAGACAGACAGGCGGACAGACGGACATTCTCATCACTCAGAATATAAATAAGTCTTTATAGGGCCCCGCACAGAGTATGGATGAGGTATTTCCGGGGAAATCTCCAAGTTGATCAGGCCAGCCAATTTGTGAGTGAGGCACAATTCAATGTCTCTCCCTGACTTTATTATTAATTGCCATTAATGGGTAAAAAATGGGCCTTCCATTACCACAGTAACCAACAACTGTTGTAAGTGCAAATGAATAAAATATGGGCTAATAAACAATCTACTGGAATGAACACTTAAACAGTAATAAATTTTATTATTTTGCAAAAGTTGTTAGCAATAATCACCCTATAAAAAAATCAAAATATTACTTAATATATTATAGCATAGTGTTTATATGTTTATATAAAATCAATGGAGGTCTTAGAATGAACCTGGAGGACACTGAAAAATATCGAATATTCATCGGTGTATTAAATAGAAACCAGATTCCACGAGCTAAAAAAAAAAAAAAAAAATCCCGCAATTTTAATACTAGAGGCGAATTTAACAAACTAAATGATAAGACTTAAAAGAAATTGGCTCGTCATGAATAAAAATATAAATCTTATTTATTACTGAAATGAAATATTAAAAATAAAAAGCGCAGCAAAGTGATCGAGGAGAGATTGAAAGAGGAGAAGTAGAGCGACGACGAATAAGAAGAAGGAGCGTCGCTGACTGCATCGTCGAGTCCCGTGGGAAAAACAAAGACCTCGTGACGGGCTCAAGTGTCGGGGTCGCCGGGGTCTCCGGGGGTCTCCAATTGGCCGCATTAAAGGGACTCAATAGCAGCAGCAGAAGCAGCAGGCAGGCCCCGCATGCTCCACGTCGGACGCTCCACTTCCCTCCCGCCCGACCAATCTGAGCGACGCAGCACTCGAACCCCAGATCCCGAGCAAAATGCTTAGGCGCCTATCATCAAAAATGGAAGAGAGATAGATACAAAACGGGGGGGGGGGAGATCATTCTACAGCGCATGCTCCGTGCAAAACTTCCTGTCCGCAAACGAAATTAACTTCCCCGATGGCCTATTAATTAAGATATTAATAATTCTCGCCCGGAGTGGCATCTTTCCTTCTCCTCGACCCGACATCCATTTTCCCTTCAGCGTATCGGCCGCGGCGTATCCCGCCATGAATATTGCATGGCCGCGGCAATAAAAATAATAAATTATTCCCGTAATGAAATTTAAAACTGGCTACCGAGCACGAGGAGACTAGGGAGGTCCTCCTCCTACCGCGCATGCGTTGGAAAAAGATCGATTGGCCACTTCGCCTTTCTCACGAATATACAATAGAATCCTATGAGAAAGACATACGGGGGTTGCTCAACAAATAATGCCCCAATACGTTTTTTTCTCAGAAACTATTCGGTCAATATGTACAAAATTGACTTACAATATAAATAAATGCTTCATTTACACATTTTCCTACAGAATCCTAGTCGTCCTGTACGATCTTACGATCTCATTGTATACGTTCACTAAAATACCGGTAATTTTTCAGTTAAGCCCGCGTAAAAGGTATGATTTTTTTTTTTTTTTTTTTTACTATAAGATGACACCAATGTATCTAATTATCACGTAGAATTTTGGCGCGATCTGTTAACCAGTTTGTTTACAGCTCTTGGTCATGGTAGTCGATCTTCAAGTAGATTTTTGAAATACCGGCAAAAAATTTGCCTCAAATTTTATATTTGCAACGAAATGTCTTGCGCTGAAAGCGTTGGAAAAGGCCAGATTTGTGAAAGAACAATTCTTAGATTTTGTACCACGACAATGCGTCTTTCTCACACTTCGACCTTCGTTACGTGAATTTTTGACCAAAGACTCAACGGATGTCACCGATCAAGCACCATATTCGCCAGATATGGCCCTATGTGAGTTTTCCTGTTCCCCAAATTCAAATTACTATCAATTCAGATGACGTTTTGAACCAGCCATAAAACAAAAATCGCAGATGCTGTTGAAGGCCTTACCAGAAAGTGCCTATAAGAAGTGTTTCAAATAGCAGCAAGCCATATTCAACTTTTTTATATCATTATTATCAACCGACTCAAAACATGCGTGACATTACTTTCTGGGCAACTCTTACACAATTTTAGAACTCACATTATCACCAAATAAACCAAAGAAATCCGTCGTCCCACAAAAAAGGAGAGATTTTCTATAGACATCACTGTCTGGTACCTATAATTTTTTTCCTCATCTTATATAAAGCCTAACCACTCTATAATCAATTTGTTACCTAACTAATCAAGTGATAATGACTAACTACAACGAGATGAAGCGAGCTTACCGTTTGCAGTTCTTGGTATTTGCTGCAAATCCAAAACGATGCCGCACAAGCAAATTTCGTCCGACGCGTCCACAACTCCTTCGTATCTCTAAAATTAAAGAGAAATAAATCTTACTTAGGTTATATACAACCTACTAATTAACAGACTTAACTATTTTTCTTATAATAATAATAATAATAATAATAATAATAATGATGATGATGATGATGATGATGATGATACGAGAGTTACTCATGTAAATAATAATTAACGAATTTTTCAATCGAAAAATCATTAACGAGAGGTACTCATCCATAAATTTAAGAATTTCATTTATCTGTGCGCGGAATTACTCCAAATTAAAGTAATCCGGTAAAATGACGTAAGTGAGCGATTCGTATTATAAAAAACAAGATATAATTAAAATCTTGGTTGTGAGGGAAAAAACTGTAAAGGTTTTGTATACCACTGCCTTTAGAATTGTTCACTCTATAGGAGAATGGTTGGTCGCTGGGCTCAGAAAAGTTAAAGCCTCAGCAATGCACCCGCTCGTTTCACGCTAGCGTAAGGCCATACAACCTGATGGAAATTATACAGAAAAATAGTAATGGAACAAACCGAGGGGGGAACAAACTGTAGACGTAGATCTGAGCAACTCTTCTATAAATTTTACAAGGCAATATAACTCAAAACGTACTCGAAAACACAGGACTATATATACGTTCAACATACAGGTATTATACTTATTTGATTCATTCGCTTTCAAAACACTGTATTTTCCAAACTATTACACGTACAGATATAATTGATCCATGAAAACTCACCAAGTTTTCCTCACATTCTACAAATGTTCTATGTGTGTCTCTTTCGTCACACGACACACGTCCAAGCGGTAGCATTGATGCGTTTGAATCGGCTACCAACTGATGTATCACGACGCAAACTTGGTGAGTTTACGGTTCTTTTCATGCATCAATTATATCTGCATGTGTAATACATTGGAAAATACAGAGTTTGAAATCGAATGAATCATTTACAGTAGCCCTGTATCTCATGGTGCATTATTTAAGCCTATCTTAAACTATTGAATTCTTTTCTAACACGATGCTGATTGGTCGATTTTTGTACGACCCCACTCTTCAAAAAAAAAATAATAATAATACATTCCCATCTGTCTACAAAAATCCTTTAATAATTCATTCAATTTATTTTTATTTAAAAAAATCGAATCCATCTTATCCACTGCCTAGGATATTATTACATCTGAACTTTGAAAAGGATAAGCCCACAATGTAATTATTTAATCCTTTTTCCTTCGTCCAATTTCCCATCTTCTCCCTCGCGGCCAATGACATGGGGGGCAACATTTCCAATTCAATCATTTGGACGAACGAATTTTTTTATTATTATTATTATTTATTTATTTTTTTTAATAATTTTTTTTTCATTCGAAACGACGACGACGATGATGGCGATGATGATGGAGGAGACGAAGAAGATGAAGAGAGGAAAATGTCTCTATAATTATGCAAAACAAAGCAACAGGTGCAGAATTTTGATCAAATTACAACTTCTCAAAATCTTCAACTTTTTTTTTATTTAATGTAGAAGCTGTCTGCTCTATTTTACATTTTTTTTTAATTTTAAAATAATTTTTTATTATCCTACTTTAAATTTATCGGTTTATTATAAAAGCTTCTTTATTATTTGTGCAATGAGAATTTCTTACCGACTTTAACACAAATTTTAAATAAAGCCGAACTAAAAATTACATCGTGACTTACTTGATGAAGAACAATCGTTTTATTAAACAATAGTTTATCTAATTTATTGACAGACTCTATACTCACACTCTGCTAAATTTAATGGAGTTTTTGTTTCTCCGGGAAACCAATCCAGCTAATAATGTTGCTGAATGCTTTATGCCTAGAGAAATTGTATCGCCGTTTACATTTTCGGAACCATATTATTTATTGAATTCGTCTGTTTTTTTATCTTTGTTCAAGCTTTTTAATAATTATAGTGACGATTCAGTCTTGAATCCTTATCTGGACTTACCTATTTATACTTCACTAGAGCTTTAATAACTTTTATCCTAGATCAAAATTTGACCTAGACAAAAATTTTTCTATAAAGCACCTATATTTTTAACTAATATAATGATCTCTAGACATTTTTAACTCCTCTTCTTATCCTTTTAATCTTCCTTAAATACACTATGACTTGTCATCAGTTTTCCATTCTGACTGCCGTTTTAATATTAACCTCGCTCTGGGCCTTGTGCCTTTTGGAGGAAAGCCTCTGGACTTTTCCAGATCGGTTTTATAGCTCCTGTATCACTCCAATCGAATTTTTGCAAGGAAACTATCCATTTAATGCAATTCTGTTATGGAATGATATCCTCATACAAATTAAGATATTTATTATGGAGTGTAATAATACATTACAGACACGTTTTTAGAATTTTGATATAGACGAGCAGCCCTGGATTGGACAATATTGAAGGTTTTTTCCCCTCAACAGGACCGAGTCAACAGTCAAATGCCTAAAACGACTAAGCCGTATAATCAAATATTTTAACGATTATAACATCTCATTACAGTAAGCCAGAAATTTAAAACAAAAACCACTACATGTATTACTGTTTATATAGAAACCTTTCTTTCCCTACACCTTCTACAAAGCCAATCAATAATTCAGCCAAAATAGTACGAGCAATATATTGCATTTCCCATTAACAATTTTAACGACTAAAAGTTTAAAAGGTTCCAACACTCCAGGTTTATCCTTAATACTAGTGTAAGAGCAAATTCTAACATTCTTTCAACAATCTTTTAACATTATTAAAAACAGATTTCCACAATGCCCCCAAATAGCTAGCGCATATCTAATTTTAGAAATAACCAAGATGTTAAAAGGTTAAAGTTCTCTTAAATTAAACATAATAATAAGCTTTATATTTACCCATCTTGCTTAGACACAAGAATAAGACTTGCAAAATAAGGCGAACCAATTAAACATAATTCATCATATGTACAGACGGTCCCTTAACGATGATGACTCAATGCTTTAAAAAATATTCAATAATAAAAAAAAAAGTTGGAAATTATGGGTTGTTGATGAAAAATAATGAAAATTCATATTCCGTTCATCAATTATCGATCTCCACGGAATTGCTTAATGGCATTTCGATTTTGCTGGGCCTTCTCTAATCTCAAGTCCCCGCCGTTTAATCGTTATTTTTAAATCGATAAACGCAAAATAGGAGCAGGAGAAAAAAAATGTCGAACGAGGTTAGAAAAACGGGAAAAATAGAATTTAATTAAAACGAGACGAAAAAAATTAAATAAATATCAAAAAAAAAATTTTTTTTCTCTCCAAGACTCATTGCAATCCGACCTCGTCGAGGAAAATTCTCTCGTCTTCCTGCTTTTGAAGAAATAATTTTTTTTCTGTTCGAGGTCAGTGTATATATATTCAAAGGTAACATATACACACACACATACACACACACACACAGACACACAATTAGCATAGAATAGTAAAGCTCATTAACAAAGAGGAGCAGTCATACATTGTAATGGCAGCAACAGCAGCAGTAGTAGTAGTACACAGTGTGTAACAAAATTAGTGGACCGGCTATATATAATCGGTTTCTACGATTAAAATAAGGAAAAAAGTTCATCTAAAGGATGACAATTCCTTGAAGAAATACAGCCACAGGTTGTGGAGGATCTGCTACATCTCCCGATCTCTAACTTATGGATTTTTAATGTATGGGGGACCTGTAAAATCTATTGTTCATTCCACTCTTATTTATGATACTGAGGAACTTCAACAGAGAGTCAAAGTTGGATGCCAGCAACCCTGGATCCGACAAGCTCAGCAATTACTGCCGCTCGTGGAGGTCATTTTGAATAACATTTGCTATGACTCTGTATATTGATTCCTCAATATGTGTTTTCATTGTTACTCATTTAATCTGAAAACTGAAAAGAAATGATTGTTAATCTAAGTAAACACTGAATCGATACCTAGAACTCAGTAACGAATCACTTTAGGTGTAGAAACCGACTGCGTATAGCTAGCCCACCATTTGTTAGACCCTTGCATATTTAAAAGTAACTTACACACATAACACTAAAAAATCTCAATTAGAATAGAATAGCAGGAACAGCCATAGTAATATCGGCAGCAGTAGTATATGAAAAATGTCTAAAGCGGCTTATTTCAGAAAATAACAATAAATCCATAAATTTTATAATAATCAGAAGCTTCGTACTATGATAATTTTATTAACAATAAAAACCAGCAATTATACTTTTCTATGTAACTCTTTCCAATATCCATAGCATTACATAAAAGCTTTTCCACGCAAAGCCTAAGGAAATCGCCAAGGCGTTGTACTCGCTTAGAACTTATGAAAAATCAATAAATCCATAAACTTAACTAATAGAAATTACACTTTTCTATGTACAGTAGTGTGCAAATTAATCTGAATAAGAGGGAATTTTTGGTGACTTTATTGAAGCATGGAGTAATTTTGTAATTTTTTTAGTAAGTTATATTATTACAATGCAGTAAACAGCTGAACGTAATTAGAGTTACATATCAGCTGTAAATCAGGCCTGCCAAACTCATGAAATCAAAATATGTGAAAATTTCCTTTTGATTACATTAATTTGCACACTACTGTAACTCATTCAAAGATTTATAGCATTACATAAAAGCCTTTCCAACCATATCCTATAAAATTTGCCAAGGCATTGTAGCAAAGCCTCGCAACTTAGGAAATAACAATAAATCCATAAACTTTCCTAATAACCAATCAGAAACATCGATCTATGATAAATTTATTAACAAAACTGAGAAATTACGCTTTTCTATGTAATACATTCCAAAATCTGTAAGATTACATAAAACTTTTCCACGCAAAGCCTATGGAAGTCGCCAAGGCGTTGTACTCAACGACCAAAGCCTTTCAACTCCCACACTCTCCTATCGCTGTAAATCACGTGATAAACGATGATCCCAAATGAAAACGAATGGAGAGAGGAAAAAAAAAAGGGGTTAAAAAGTGCGGCGGGAAATGAGACTATTCCATGTGATCAGCTTTAAACGAACCTTAACAGTCTCAATGGGAGTCGCCATTGACGAGAGGTAATTGTATGGAAATGAGAAAGGAGGGTCAATGAAATGCGCCTCATCGCTGCGGGTTTTTAATACAGCTATATCTATATAAATTATACATATTATATATAATTATACATATGACCATGATAAATTATTTTTTTTAGGAATGAGAGCGCTTTCAAAGGGACGTTCCTGTGGTAAAGACGGTCGTCACATGAGGCGTCAAGGTTACGAAATCCAATAACTCGCGATTGGTCCTGAATGGGGGGACCAATTGTCTTAATGCACGATTAATGACGACGATCCTGACCGCTCTGATCCAGACTTCAAAGAAGCTTATACCATTAGATATAGCCTATACGCTAATCTAAACCCAATTCGTCATTAAGACAAATATACAAACCCCTCGCTCAGCAGCAGCGCCTCTTATATTATGTCATCATTAAGGGAAATAGGACTGACAAATATTACCTCATTAACTCGCTTCATTAACTGTTTGACCCCCAATAGATTAACGGCCACTAATTCCTTATTAATCGTTCGCGAATCACCAATTAAATTCGGTCACAGGAATTCGACCTTCGCAAAGCGGCGCCAATCGGCCATTGCTCATTGCTCACATATCCAAACCGATGATCTCAAATAATTATTTTTTAATAAAATATATATTTTATAACTAACTACGTATGACTAATAAACTAAGCTTATGAACGAAGATGTTGACGTCTTACCTGCGATGGGATGTCTCCGGAGGTGGCGGCGGCAGTGCCCACAGGACAACTCGTCCGTCCGTCGCTCGACGCCACTCTGCAACGCAGATAAACAAAAGAAAGAAAAAAAAAGTCATAAAACGAGGTATTTATGGCCGTCATTGGCCCAGGACCCCCACAATCGACAACGACACTCCACCCACCTTAAGCCCCACCTACCTGTGTACGTTACAAAAAAAAATTTACAAAAAAAAAAAAACAACCCTCCTCCTCCTTTGAAATTCAGTTGTTATTATGTAAATGAAGAGAAGCCCTTATACTCATGATGGTGATGATGATGAAAGTGAATATTAAGTGTTATTAAGCACGTGAGAGGTGAATAAAATTGTACAGTAAAAAAAGAAGCCCTCCCTCCACTTTTATTGTATACTTAAAGTGCAATTGTCGTAGTGGCTTCTTCGTCGTAGTCTCCATTGACTTCCTGTAGTCACGTGACATTGGTGAATTAAAACGTCAAAGTTTTTAAAAAAGTTATTTTCGCAAAAAAAATAAAAATAAGAATAAGAATAAATGTTGATGTAGTTAACTCAGAATAAAAATTGAAATTTTTTTTAATCATCTCAACCAAAAATAAGCACAAAATAAAATTCTTGAAAAAAATGAGGACAATTTAATTATAAAATAATTTTATTTTATTTTAAATTCGAATTAATTTCAAATTCACTAAGACCAATATAAAAGTGCATTAAATGCTCATTAAAATTTTGCTTTTAAACACGAATTGATTGAAAACTTTTTTCATGTCATTACCGCGATACAAGAAATTTCAATGTCTAAGCTAATTATTGTCATAAAGTAGTCCAGAATTATGTAAAAGAATACTTTTCAATCTGTAAATTTTTTATTTTGTGCTTATTTTTGGTTGAAGCGATAAAAAAATTTTCAATTTTATTAAAAAAAAAAATATTTAATCTCAAAAAGTCGCGTGTCGATTATGCAAATGAGCGATGCCTCGTTCCGACACCAGATGGAGCACTCGTCGAATTTTCATTCATGAGCGGAAATCAGGTGCAAAGTGGCGTCTTCTTCTTCACCGTCCCAAACCATAATTTATTCCTTTTTTTTAATAATTGAATAAATTATCTTCAACAGGAAAGCAAAAAAAAAAAAAAAAAAAAAAAAAATTTTTTTTTTTTACTTACATATATTCACACACATGACATCGATTGCATAATTACACTACGAGTACGACGACGACTTCCACAAAGTTGGCTTGCACCTCAGAAAGCAACAAAAAATCCATTTTTCCACCAGATGACTGACTCACCTTCACCTGGCGAGTCACCCGGAAAAGATAGTTTATTAGACATCTTTATATTACACTTGCGAGTGTGTATATGTATATACGTATATATAAAAAAAAAAAAATCCGTAGACACCCACCCCCTTGGGACTCTTTGCCGTGGCGCCCACCCTCGCCGAACACCTGACCAAACAGGGGCGCAGGTGGGTGGGCGGGGCCTGGCAACGCAGTCCTGCTCCTCTCTCGATAAGCAGCAAAAAAATACTAAAATATATTTTTAAAAAAGCTCAATAATATTGTTATTATTATTATCATTAATATTAATAATAACAGTAATAACACCACCATCACCTTGTCATTATTACATTAAAAACCTGTTAACACGTGTTCATGCGATCTGCAACTGCTGTTACGTCCAGGAGGCCTGGCTAACACGTGTCCACTCAATATGTTATTGCCTATTAAATTATTTTTTATTATTATTATTATTATCAATACTGAAGCTCAGCGTAGAAATAAAATCCCATCAGGACTCGAACCACGCACCAACCACAGGCACGCGCTTCGCCAACCCATCAACCAGCGCCCTTCCCACCAAAAGCTCCCGGCGTTTTTATTATTAATAAAACTCCAGTGCGTTAATTTACTGTCGCTTTTCGGACCCTATTAAATGTCACCCAATAACAATGTTGCTCTCTCTCTCTCTTCAGCAATTAAGGAGAGCGAGCGCAATTAGCAAGCCTGTCGCCGGAAGTGACGTCACTTGTCGCAGTCGAGTGAAGCTGGTCGTTCCAAGAAATCTCGGTCTCCTCATTTCACTCTCTTCGAGCTTTCATAAACTAAAACACATTTTTTTTAAAAAAAAATCTCCAACATCCCTATAAGCATGTACCCTTCATATATACAAGCAAAGCCTGAAATAGATCTCGATTCAGCCTTAAAACTGCTCATTTCAGTCATCCCTGACGTCGTCCCATCGTCCTTAATAGCATTCCAATGGCGTCGTGTCACTGATGACCTCCAAGAAAGAAAAGAGGAAAATCAACTCGACAGAGTTTTTTTTTATTTTTTTTTATTATTATTATTATTTTTTTGCTTCTTCTCCTTCTCTTCCATGATGATGACGACGACGATGATGATGTTGTTGTTGTTTTTTCCTTTCCTTGTTGACCCAACAACGTTTAAGAGAGCCAGCGATATCCCACCTTTAAACGCTCACCCAGGTGAAGATTCGGCGTCGAGTGACCTCAGCTCCAACCAAAAATCGCCTTTATTTACCTTTTAAACGTAATTGTTTACATCACCAACCCTCCCATTACATCAACCAAGAAGCCAATTATAGCCCTGTGTCTGTGTAAATGTAACAATGGTGTAATAAAAATTAAAATAAAATTAGTGAACAGATTCTAATAAGAAAACATACTCGCCCAGTGGTGTCAAAAAGTGCAATTATGTACGAAACTCCAAATTTTCATTTTAGATCTCAATTTTCCTTATTAAAACCGAATTCCAAATTACGTCGCTTACATTAAATCTGCATGTACAGCTCTCCTTAGAAAAGCGAAATTTTCGCATAGTACAGCATTCCGAACACAGATAGCGCGGCTGCAGCGATGTATAAAAATGGCGACCGAGAATGAACGCGTCACCCATACAATACAATAGCTTCCAGGAGATATCCAATATCCAAGATGCTGAACCCGCGCCTTGATTTTCAACGATACAAATACAGCGTTGTTTAAAAATATAGAGAAAACCATTAAGGACATCGCTGGATAGAGGAAGGTTCAAAGTTCTAATTTTTAAAAACAGGCCCCGCACGGGCTCTTTGCACCAAGCTCCGCTTTTTCTTGGGCTGCACTGCCAAGATGGACCATCTTAAAAACATCCAGAGACGTCTATTAGATCTTTCCTGGCCAGTTTGTCTTTATCCAATGGATATCCACCAATATAGCAACATTTTTGAACCCTTAAAAGCATGTATGTCTCGAATGTCTAAAAAAAAAAAAAAAAAAAAGATCGAGGCCTTACAGTATTCCATATTGATGACGATGACCTTACACTACTAGGTTTCGGCATTTCTTTCCCGCCTTCAACTGGATACGCATGAAATGATGTGCATAATGAACAATTCAATAAAAAAGCAGTTGGCACCATCTTTTATGGACCCAGTTGAAAGTCGGATATAAATGCCGAAACTAGTACAAAGACCAACTAACTTCAAGATTCTTGACTTTCTGTACGAAATTAATAAATGAAAACTGGAGTTAATGCTCCAAGCACAAGGCAGTGATATTAATGGAAAGGAAAAATTCGAACCACGGACCACGAGTATCATGTTCGTTCCCTTATTAAAGGAGGAATTCCCGATCACTAGGGTTTCATCTTGAATATCTTGTAGCCTTTAGGACACTTGGAGAGCCTTGCTGTCCCATGTCCACGGTAGCCCAGTTAGTAAAGGAAAGAAAGAACTGACCTGCGAGTACATAAAAAGCTTTTAAATAGTGAACAATGGTACATAAAAAGCTGTTCACACCAATTGAAAGTGGGAAACACATGCTGAAACTAGTCGGTCATTATCATCATCAATAGGCACTACTGTAAGGCCTCAATCTCTTTCATTCCAACCGACAATACAAAGAACCAACCAACATCAAGATTCTTGAATATCTAGTGGACATTGCATTTAGGACTTGAGGCATGAATACAGCAACCTATTGGTTGTTATTAAGGTGATTAGATTTTCGAAATGAAAAAGCAATATAGCCTGATTCTGTGACTGGAAGTTAGCATCACGTGACCAGAAATTGTTGGTCGACCGTCCTTACTGAGAGGGAGAAACAGATAGAAAAGAAAATTGCTGGCGCGAAGACCAAAAGGAATACAAAAGAGTATAACGTTTCGAAGGAGTACAACAATTAAAAATAAAAGGAGTACAAATAGAAGTCTTCAACAAAGAAAAACTGTGGTGAACTTAAAGAAATTGTCCTATCGATAGAACCACCATTAGTAAGGACATATAATAATAATTGGAAATTGGTCCTTGGAGGATTTTTTCACGCCATTACCTCCAATATTTTTCACTATTTATTCAAGGATATATAAGTTGATGGGAATACTATGCGTTAAGGATTCTTATAGTTTCCCACCACAGTATGGAGCTGTACAAACTACAACGAATGTAAACGCAAATTCCCTTCTAAACATAAAACAAAATTAAAAGGAGGCGTTAAGTTCACGCGTGACGTCACGCATTTGAATAATTTATTCCCTTCTGTTTCCGCCTTCTCTCCACTTTAATTTCGCTTTAACCACGACGACAACGACACTCCAAGGGAACATTATCCACACTCAATCCACCGAGGAGGACTTGGGGTTGAGATTTCCAGGTATTTTAGGCCCTAGATGGCACCGCGAAAGGTCATGGCTAACACCGTTCGAGTGATGAGGCCGACGTGTTTGTCTTTCGTGTGTGCTTGTGTGCGCAGGCGTTGAGCACATAAGACACACTCCTACCAACTATACCCCCTCTTCTCTATACACACATACACGCACATGTGCAGCAGCAGCAGCAGCAAGCAGAACTTCCCCATTCCTGGTTCAAGAACAAAAAACATTTCTCTCCTCCTCTACTTCTTCTTCCACCACTTTCTAGAAAATATTATTATTACTACTACTCCTCGCCTCCCTTCTTCCGGAGAAAACGGAATGCATTGTTTTAACAGTCAGGGGGCCGTGAAATTGGGGTCAAGAAGCGAGGTCTCAGGCGATGACGAGAGAAAAATCTCGCCCCATCATCTTCTTAATAGACTTTAATCAATTTAAAGAACATTAAAGAAGGCGGAGAGAGAGAGAGGAGGAAGAACAGAAAAAAGTACAAAATCTCATGCCCTGATTGAGGGGTTATTATCATCATCATCATCATCATCATCACCACCATCATCGATATGGGCTTTTCGATTGGATTTCCACACATTGAAACACGAAAACAGAAAACCGCCATCTGCTGTTTCGTCATGTTTCCAAGAAGCTTAGAACTCGATTGTATCGATTAAAGTAATGCCCTAAACTGCAATGATACAGTCGAGTATAAGTGTGGACAAATATACAACTACAATAAAAAAATAAATCACGTGATATCATTCTTACTTTTATTCTATTTATTTTAACGTAAAACTATTTGAGAGAGAGGGAGAGGGGAGGCCATCTTGGCTCGTGGTGTTTGTCGTGCCAAGCCCAGCCCAGCCGCCCGTCGACTCCGGGGTCAGGGGTCACCCAGTGGAAGCCTGCGCGTGCAATTACGTTGCCATTATGATCGTCATTACCCAGAGACAGAGCGACGTCCCCGGCAAAGAACATTTCTCTCGCAGTTGCCTGCCCCCCTTCAGAAAGAGCTACGCTACAAATAAGACGACGCCAAACCAGAAAATTTTCACAAAAATTCCTGCGGTTAGGCCTATTACGAAAAATAAATTCAATGAGTTATAATAAGCCTAACCGAATCTCAAAACTAGGTGAACCGTAGTTAAGATTATAAGCTAAAAAAAAAAAAAAGAAAAAAGAAAATTAATAGTAATCACGAACGTGTTCCCATTACTTCAATTTTGACATAAAATCTCTTGACGTTCCCTGAAGAACCAGCTGCGCCGCTCTTACTCTGATAATTGTCGACATTTGGTAGACCCTTCGCCGTAATTAATACTTTCATCTCCTTCCTTCGAGAAAAATCTTCTCATCCTTCTTCCTCCTTCTGATTTATTATTATTCCTAGCTACCGGAATTAGCGGCAGGCCACTTTAAAAGTGGAGTCGCAACTTTCCCTTCTTCTAAATGCCCTCATCAGACGACGAGGAATTCAATCACAGTAAACAACTGCATGCTTCATAATACTATAGGGAGATCGGAAACTCGCGCACATCGAACTAAAAGTTATAAACCGTATTATAATAACCTACTGAAGCCTGCCAAAACCTAATGAAACATACCACAGCTCACCAAACGATACAAAAAAAAAATACTGAAACTTAAAAAAAACTACTGAAACCTAACAAAACCTCCTGAAATCTCCCAAGATCTACAGAAATTTCCCAAAAAATGCTAAAACCTGCCAAACCTTACTAAAACTTAACAAAGCCTATTGAAATCTGACAAAATCTACGGAAAACTGTCAAAACCTACTGAAACTTAGCAAACCCTACTAAAACTTAACCAAAACTCACCAAAACTTACTGACACCTAACAAAACCTATTGAAATCAAAGAAAACTACCGAAACCTAACAAAACTTACTGAAACCTAACAAAACCCACTGAAATCTACGTAAACCACCTAAAACCTGCCAAAACCTACTAAAACTAACCAAAATTCTCCAAAACCTCACAAAACCAACTGAAACTTAAAAACCCATTAAAATCTACGAAACCTAATAAAACCTGCTGAAATCTACCAAAACCTAACAAAACCCACTGAAATCTACGTAAACCACCTGAAATCCGCCAAAATCTACTAAAACTTACCAAAATACCCCAAACATACTGAAACGTAACAAAAACCTATTGGAATCTGCGAAAAACACCTAAAACCTGCCAAAACTTATTGAAACCTAACTACTGAAACCTAGTGAAAATTAATCTACGATAACCTAGTAGAATATATCAATTACAACAACTAAAAACGACATCTGTCCTTGTAACGGTCATACGACATCTGCAGAACAGCTTTGGTAATTGCTTGTCAGACATGCCATTTTCCCAAGACTTTTCAATGTTAGACATTACTTCGCCAGGCGTACCTATGCGCGTGCTGCAGACGAGTTTCGTCGGAAATATCTGGATTCTGCAGTCTCCTAACAAAAAAGATAATAATCAACAGTTTTCGGTATGTGGATCTGTTGGAGACCTGCATTAAACTGGTTGAAGTGGAGGGAATATTGCCTCAATCCTCTTTAGAAAGCTTGAGGACACCTAACCTAACCTAAACCTAACCTTACTAGATTCAAACATTCGTACAAGTAGATGAACAATCAAAGAAAACAACACTGAACTGAAGAATCTAGATACGTACAAACGCTTAGTGTACTGTACAGATGATGTCGCACAATTTGTCGACAACCAAGGGAAATTGGAGAGCTTGGAGTTATTCAATAACGAAACGTCGTTTCACCTTAATGGCTACGTGAACAGTCAAAACAATAGGATTTTATATTGTAAACTGAAAATCTACGCGTGTTACATCAGAAAATTGGAATCTAGCCCTTGCACTATCAGAAAATTGGAATGTATCACGTCGTCAAGAAGTGGGTCCAGTTTTCTTTGAAATAATTGAAAACATCACTGAGTTTCTTAAAGTTAATGAGTTTTGATGGCAGCAAGACGGTGCCATATGCGACACACCTAATGAAACCATGCGGCTCTTGCGCTCATTTTTCAGTGACAATCTCTTCTCGCAAGAATTACGGCTTCCAAAATATTTTCCTTTGATTTTCCTACTGTATTGATGGCGTTTCAACGACTGATCTATTATCAGCTATACTATGGTGAGTGCAGAAATTCGACACGGTTAACGCCACGTGATTCAATAAGAAGAAACTCGCGGGCCGCTTTTATAAGTTGAACATCACTGCCTTAAAGGAAACTTCTATAAAAACAACCCACATATACTGGATGACCTAAAGAGGAAACTTTCAGTTTACAGGTGCTCCACAAAGTGGCCTCAAACATGGTAAAAAGAGCTCGCGCATGCATTACTGAAAAGGGAAACCATTTCGAGCGTGTTAAGGTTTGAGTTTACATTTCTATATAAGATGCCAGGCTGTCTTTCTTGAATTCATGCATTAAACCAGCAAAACTCAGTTTACTGTGATGTACGCGACTTTTCAATCACCCCGCATACTACACACTAGCTTCCAGAGTCCAGCCCGGGATGCACGCCTGAGTGCGCGCCGAGAACAATGCACGATGGTGGAGTAAGGAGAAGGGGGTAAGGTTGTTTCGGGAAGCACCAGGGATGAAAAGCGATGGATGGATGGATGGAATGACGTGGAAAGCGTCTCCGTAACGAGGTAAAACACCGCAAACTTTCGTTAATTAATCGTTCAGTAATTTCGCTCGGTCCACCGCACTCGCCCCGCCGTCATCGCCGGTAATAGCGCCATCGCCCGGGCTTTCCTCCATACCCCCACCTCCCCATCCATTGTTTTAAATTGTTGCAGCGATCAAATAAAACTATAAAACGAACGAACGTCGTCGTCATCATCATCATCCAAACGTCAACCTTCCCTCAGCGCCGACACGCATAACGAGTTTTGCGTGAAAGTCGTGGCGACGAGGAAAAAAATATTTAAAAAAAAAATATTTTTTTTTTAATCATCGAGTTCTTATTTCTCACATTTACGATGGAGAATTTAATTTTTTTCCCGGCTCCTCTAAAAGTCAATACAAAACTACATTGGCTTTCAACGCAGCTCAAAAGCTAACCAAGGCATTTACTATTCATTCAATGCTCCACTAACTCTCGAAGCTTCACTCATAACAACTTAATACACAGTTCTATAGGTAATCAATAGCCGAACAAGAAAAACAGATCGATCAAAATAACACAAAAAAGTGAGTCTGCGACTCAAGAATCTCATAAAACCCCGAGCTTATACCGGTATAGAATCTTTACTATAGATCAATCAACGCGTCAAACGAAAGAAAATTTCTTTCTTTTAATCTTAAACAAAATCAAAAACACAAAACCCGTTATCTTACATTGTGTACAGGGGATATTTTTCTATAGTTTGCAAAGTTTTAGTTCTACTTAAACATCAATTCACAGGAACCAAAAAGAAAATTTTAGATTTCTTTTCGTAATATTCATCTCGACGGTAGAGAACGGAATTTTTTATTTTATTTATTTATTTATTTATTTATTTAATTTTTCAAATTCTGGCTTCGGGTTCTTAAAGGTCATCAACAAGTAAAATAGGAATGTCTCAAAGACTGACCATCTATCTCTTTGTCTTCGTCGATAAAATCGAGTTCACGATTTTTAGATTTTCAACTCGATTTCATCTATGAAGACATTCCTATACTACTTTACGATGATCGTTAAGAATTCGAATTTAAGAATCAAGACCCACAACAGACCCGCACTTAAAAATATCGCCTATTCTGCAATAACATCAATCAAAATGCAATAAACCTATGGAACAATATTCTTTATCACCAAAGAAATTCTATCTTAATCTGTGATACACAAATCTGTAGTACTAACCTAACTCATTTATTCTATCTCATTTATTATTAATTATTTATTAATACTTGCTCATTTATTATATCTCATTTATTATATCTCAAAAGAGATACTACCTTTAAATAAATAAATTAAAAAATTTTAAAAATCCAAACTTTGTTTTTGCGGACACACTCATATTCTCATAAGTTTCAGTAGTCAACTTTTAAAAGTCGCTGTTGTGTTAATGTAAGCTAGCAATGCATTCTCAATTGGTTTTCTTGAAATTTGCTTAGAAGCTCGAACACAAAGTTCCTCTCCAAATTGACACCGCTCCCGATCTGGAATTCATACGAGACCGGTCCATTTTTAGACAATCTATCCTCGACCCGCTTTGACTATTTTGACAATGCGATAGCTCCCGATCGTGGAACTTCGGTACCGATCGCGACCGGTCTCACTTTTTAGACACGCCCATAGCTAGGACACAAGTCAAAAAGTCTAAGAATAACGAAAAACTGAAGCAAACAATTGATTTGCAAAAATACGCATAACATTATAAAAATGCCGTCGAGGATCTAGCACAACAAACAAGAACTTAAAGAGAAGATAATAATATAACTGAAAAAAACTCTTCAAACATATCATAACTATAAATAGAAGAAGAGAGTAAAATTTCCGTGACCTGGACTCGAACCAGGGACCATGCCTTCCGCTGGCACCGCTCTCACCAATTGAGCTATTGCGGACATGAACCGCCAAGCTGTTGCAATATGCCCATATGGACTTCATGAATCTACAAATCAGCTCAATCGTCAGAACAGGTTGAAAAAAAAAAAAAAAAGAACTTATTTCTTTTAATAAAAAGCAGAAAATCAAAACCATAAACCTCGTTACCTTACACAACTAACTCTACAAAAAATTGCCAACACACCAATTTCAACATCAAATCCACTTTAACAACGACTAACATACCGCAAAATGAAAAACTTTATCTTTTCTTACGTAACATCTCGACGCCAGTGGGCATAATTCACTCACAACGATCGACACGAATTAATAATGAACGCTAGGTTACGAAGAATGGATTACGATGTGAATGAAAGTAGATAGGAGGGAAGGAAGAAGAAAAAAAATGTTTGGGTGTGCGTTCAAGAAGGAGCCTTTTTTTTTCTCTCTCTCTCTCCGAAAATGTATGCGGTGCCACGCTCGGTACAACGCCGGAAACGCTAATGAGAGTACAGATCCCCCACCCACACCTGGTAATTAGATTTATCACCTTTCCTTCCTTCATTCGTCGTCCATTCCCTCTCTCTCTCTCTCTCTCTCTCTGTCTCTCTCTCTCTCTCTCTCTCGAAAATCACTAAACGATCAGTTCTCAAACAAGAATGGAGGTGGGGACGTTGAAGAGAGAGTACTTGTATGTTGGAAGAAAGAAGAAAAAAATAAAAAATAAAAAATGTACAAAAACAAAAAAACCGGTTGTTTAATTTTCGTTAATCCAATGAAAAAAATGCTTTTACAGGTGCATTTAGAATTTGAGAAAAAAAAAACAAACTTTGTGTGCAGCCGTGATTGAAAGGCATCGCAATTGATTCAGACTTAAGCAAATAAATCGCTTCCTTCCAAAAAGGCCGCAAAATTTGTCTTTTCGGTCGGAAAAGGGTTAAAGGTGGGAAAAAGATTTTTTTTCCCTCTTCTTCTCCTTTTTGTTTACAATTCCTCTCAACCGTTTCCTTCTACTGAGAACCCTTCCTTCACCTGAGAGACTGACTATGCCAACAACACAAAAACGCAAGAAAGGATTATAAAGCAAAAACGTTATATAAAAGCTTACAGGAATGACAATCCTTTAGAAAACCGTAATACTTTGCATAGATACTACAGACGTAACGGTGAAATGCTTTCTCTAAGGTAAACGCGGATGTGCGGTTATTAGTCCTCTCTTTACTCTCAGCTGAAAAATTTGACCGTTCTTTAGCCTTTATTAAACACTGTCATACGTGTCATAATCCCTATTAAAACAGGAAAATACTGCGGGATATGGAACTAACTATAAAGTTGAAAACCTCTAATCTACAAAGAGAATTACACTGGATATAGTATATTTCGGAGACTATGTCCCCATCTTCAAGCGGTCAAAGAACTGTTCGCCAAAGATTGAAGGATATCATCAACCTCAAGTTTTTACCAACTGCTTTTCACCAAAGACTGGAACTTTATATGGACTTAAAGTGCATCTTCAAAATCAATTGAAATAATATCAAATATTACAACAAACTACCAACCAAAAAGAATACTCGGAAAAAAACCCAAATAACTATACCAGTAGCCTTCAACCTTTAACAATTATTGGTGGATCTATTATTCTATTAAAGCTATTTCTGTGTAACTATTGTTTTAAACAGGTAATAAATTTTATCTTTTATTTTATTCTTGAATGTCTTTATGGTTATATCTTTCTTTTTGCTTTTAATATTTATATATCATTTTTTAATATTTATGATTATGATAAAAATAATTGGATCTCTCAACTATAAATAACTGCTATAATTATTTAACCAGTATAAATAAATGCTTATACAGAATAACTGGATTGACATCCAGAAGCTGTCTGAAAATCCTAATAATGAGTCTTTTTTCTATTGAAAAAACCAAAAAGAATTCAGAAGTGTGAATATCCAACTATAGGAGCTATCCAAAAATCTTGAAAAATTCACAAAACCTGAAGCATTTTAGCTTATTAGTTATCAGAAATAATAGCTTTTGCTAATACTGGTCAACAAATGTTTACTAAAGTCATGTTGCTGAACATTTTTTTAATCATTTTTTTATCAATTTTTATGTGCTGAACACGAATATGACTGTCAAAATCCAAAATTGGCTCTAGTTTTTTTTGTAATCTGCAAAAACAATTGTTACATAACGAAATGCACGCCAATAGCACTGATCAACAACATTTTTTGCTATTGGGGAAAATATAGGTGTTCTAGACTAATTTGAGTGTGCTGATTCCAAATCTGAACTCCAAATTTCCCTATCACTTTAGGATCTCGAGTTATACATAATTGTTTGAATTTTCATGGTAGCCATTGCTTGAATTTGACATTATGAGATTGTTTTACACAATTGAATCTTAACATCCTGACATGATAGAGAAATTTGGAGTTCAAATTTGGAATCACCACACTCAAATTAGTCTAGAACACCTACATTCATCAAAGTTGCAGTTCTACTGGATAAATAAATATACACGAGGAAACGTAGAAAATGAATTATATGAAAAATCTTCAAAACGAGAGCCAATAAAAAATTTTAATAGTTATATTCGTATTTAGCACACCAAAATACTGTAATAAAAAACTTTAAGTCAGCAACAATTTCAGTGTTGAACAGTGAAATCAACACTTGTTAGACCGAAAAGATCAATTTTTACCAATCTATAGGCCATTATGAAATTTTAGGTCTTTTATTCTGACATCAGCAATGCTTTCGACTCGAGTTTGATTAATAAACTTAATTTGATTGATTTATGTTTAATATATGTTTACCTAGTTTTAATCTATATTGACTGGCCGAATTTTCCGACTTTCACGATTAAAACTCTCGATATATCGCTCGAATAGCGCATGGACACGTTTAGAACTTTTTTTTTAATTCATTCGTTTTATACTTTCATATAATCGTTAAAAATTAAAACGTACAAACACGCCAACATGCTAAAATCTCAAGATTTTTTCTATTATCGATCATGTTATAGACTTACATACGTAAATATTTAACTTGGCTAAAGGACGCCAGATTTAGCTTGATTCTATCTAGCTCGAGTTTGATTAATTATTCCAGCAAAACTTATAAATTTATTATTGTAATAAACATAATCAACCTCAACCAATCTAAAAATTAACAAAAAAAATATAAACCAATTCCAAAATTAATCTTTTAATCCATTATCATAATTAGAACAAAATTTTGTTATACAGTATTCTGATCTTGAATTCATTTTAACCTTTATTATTGTTATAAATAACTAAATGAACTATAAAAATTATATAAAATTTATTTATACCTCAACAATAATAAATATACATGTACAAATCAACAAAACAAATTTCAAAATTTAAAATGTTTTTAATACGCTTGTAAAATCTTCAAAAAATATATTTGAAAATGTATCTAAAAATAATTTATACATTCATTTTTTTAAATCTATAAATTTTTCCAAAACTTCCGAAAAATCTTATAAAATATTTACTTAGTTCTAGAAAAACTGGAGTTCCGTCTTCTTCATGATCAGAAACTATTCAAGTTTTCAATTGGTTCATAATTTTTTTATTAATTTTTTTAGACTGACAGAGGTTGGTTATATTTATTACTAAAATAATTCATTTATTATCTCAACCTATATTACTCATTACATTTTATAAAGCTATGGAGATGTTATAAGAAGCTACTTGATCGCTATTTCTGAAAGCAAACTAACACAGATATCGCAACAATAGCATTCCTAAAGATTTAATTTAAAATAATAAAAATTCATTTAAAAATAAAAACCGCAATCTAAGAAGAAGAAGAAAATAGTAAAAAAAGCCTTCTTCTTGTAAAGTAAACAGCGATTCGTCAACGTTAAAGGGGCAAAACAGTCTAATGATAATAATAATAATAAATGAAGGTTGAGTCCTCTATCATTACGCGAAACCCCAAATAGTTTTCGGTTGGCCCACGTGGGTGTTGTAATTTCTGGTCGTAAAAATCAAATCTAATCGACCGGGTAGGAATGGAAAAAAGCCTTATAATCTGAAAGACAATTTTTAAGGGTAATGCTGAGCTGGAAATAAGGCAAACGCAAGAAAAGCAAAACGCCATAAAATTCGTCCTTAATTCTACAAACGACTCGGAAAAAAATCCTATTTCTTACCCCTCCCTTTTTTTACGTAACATACAAATAATGGCAACATCAAACAAGGATAGTAAGTACAGACTCGAATGTGTATTATGAAAAAAAAAAAGTGTCGTATGGTGATGATGATTATGAATAATGCAAAAGTATTTACAAACGTGTCATTTTTGAATTAATTTCCTTCCCTCGCAATAAACACGTCTTTTTAAACAATTTGCAAAGCACTGTCTATTCAAATTGAAAATTATCCTAAAGAGAATGGTGCTGTTCAATGCCAACTTGTAATTACACAAATTAGCGAAAACAATTTTATTCAGCGCCGTTTCCTCGCACAAAATAATGACAACATGTAGCTGCTGCTCATTATGCTACGTCTTGGGCTGCTAAGAGCAGCAGCTGAGACGGATATTGCCTCCTCCTAACGGGCCGGATATATCTGTAATCCCACTTTTAATTTCTTAATTTTTATTTTTACATCTTCTTTTTACAGGGTGGCCCAAAACCTGCCTACCAATATGAAACGTCATTTTACCTGCTAGTACTAAGTATAGTTGTTTGAAAAATGTGTGATATGTTCGTTGCATCAAGGTATTTTGTTTAACGGTGGGAATTTGGGGACGAGTGCTTATGTTTTTGGCACTTCAATGTGGACGGCCTTCCTGCGTGTTGGTGATCATCCAGGACGGGTCCTGCCGTCTTGAATATGTTCACTAGGTTAGTTATTGTTTATCTGTCTGGGCCAACTTTGACTACGAACTTCACTTGGAATGCTTGCCTCATGCAAAGCGGACTTGCGAAATGAAATTCATGAGAAGAACTGCAAGTTATAACAAGCTCGAGTACAATAGAATCATCATACTGAATTAAAAATGAAACTAATGATGATCCACAGCTGGAACTATCATCAAAATTCAGCAACCCATGTAAACAGAATGACTGACAACAACAGACTCCCAAAAGCGATTTTAAAATGCGCTGGTAAAAGATCTCTCAACCGATTTTCAGAAGAGATGGCTGGACAATACGAGAATCGTTTGATAAGATAGGTTAATTTCTGAGTCGTTGCAAAAAAAAAATTCAAAGTCGTTCGAGCACACTTTCAAACCTAACCAACCAAAATTCACCCAGAATCTAAGTGTAGATCACATGCTATATTCGGTTGAAGCATGTGATACACAACAAAACAAAAAACAAGAATCGAAAAAAGAATCGTGCGGTGATATAACACTTTTATTAAGAAAGATAAATGGAGTGCTGCTGAGATCAAAGCGGGGCTGGATGAAGTTCATGAGGATTCTAAAGACTGTTTATTTCTGGACAAAGACATTTAAACACGGTCGAACATCCACTGAAGTTGAAGTGCGTACCACAACGGACATCATTGAAAAACAAATTTATAGTATCTTTATGAAAGACTGCTGATGAAAGTGTCTGAAACTGCTGAAGCAATAGACATTACAACTGAAGAAGTTCACATCTTCACGAAAAATTGCACATGAACTGACTTTGTGCTGCAATTTTTGACCGTTGATCAAAAGCGCAGGCGAAAGGATGATTCAATTCATGGTTTGCGATGCCTAACCACAACCATAAGGACTTCTTGTCTCGATTTGCGACTGTGGACGAAACATGGATCCACCAGTACAGTGTCAAATAAGTGCATAGCGACTGGTTAAAGACAAATAAGTGCATAGCGACTAGGAGACAAATATCCACTTGACTACAAAAACATTAGCTTTGGCAACCATCTTGACAACAACCAACATCTAGTTTTTCAAAATCTTTGCAAGATTCAACTATATAAAAATGTCAGCAATCCCAGTTTTAAGAAGGCATCTCAAGGTTTTTCTGAATTTAGGTCCACCCTTAAACGCCTTAAAAATAACGGTTGTGTTTATCTTAAAGACGATAAGAACAACCATTTAGTTATATTACATATAGAGGTCCATACTCTAAACTAGATAAAGACCCCTTAAATGGTCTAATTAGAAAAACCAAAGATTGTATAAAAAAACTGCATTGCGTATTCAACTTTTTGTGGTCAAATGGATTTTCTGTCTCCTAGTTCTTCCAATTGTAAGTAACCACAGCCCCAGAGGTTTATTTCTAAATATTTGATTTTACAATGTCCGTCTGTCCCCTTCATATTTTCTACATTTTTAAAATAAGAAATTGAAAATCGGGATGCAGTTTCACTATTTAATTTGGTTTTGATTCGCTACTGGGTCGGATTTATGGAGCTGGGAGTTACAGGGGACTATCTAGCCCATTTGGTACTTACATATATAATGGAGTATAAAGATCCCCCTAGACAAGATCTACATGTCGGAGGGATTAATTTCTTGTTTGTATCAAGGAACCATCCTAATCGATACGGGAAAAACAATAACAGGAGTCTATTATGTCACATTACTGGACCGTCTACAACAGTATCCGTTTTAGCCAAGAGTGGCCCATAAAAGTGTTGTCCCACCAAGACAACTCCTCCATTACACAGATCACCAATGGTAATGGCAAAATACACGAGTTAGGCTTCCAGTTAATTCCTCATCCACCTTATTCTCCGGGCTTGATCCCATGTGGCTACTGCTTGTTTCTAAATTTTAAACTCTCGCTCACTGGGAAAAAAATCTTATCGAATCATCATCAGGAATATTTAGCAGAACTTGACGAATGCTACTTTTTAAAAGGATCAAGTGTACAGTCCAAAATACATATGTGTAAGTACCATTTTTACCTTACTTATCAAACGACCCTCGTATAAGACCGTAAAAGGCCTCGTGGCTTAATACTAGAAAATGGTGATGATGATGACATATTCCTTTTAAATTCAATAATTGCGGAGGAAATCTCAGCTACTCAAAGTGAAAAAAAAATTTAATAAAACTCAATTTATTTTTTAAATAAATAATTTTCCTCCATAAGATCGGTTGCTATGATCTCTAAGCTGATCGAAGTAATAAAATAAAATTAAAAAAAAAAATGGAGAAAATCATTCCATCAGGGAGAGAAAAAAAAGATTAGGGTTAGCGATCAATTACCGCTTAATTCCATTGGTTGATTTGAGGGTAACCATAGTAACCACAAACGAGATGAGCTCAAGAACCTTTCTCTTCTGCGGTCCTCCTTTTTTCTTTGCCTCTTCTCTCTCTCTCTCTCTCTCTCTCTCTCCCTATTTAATCCGTCGACCAGTGTTCTGATGGATCCGATTTCTATCTGTTATCATTCCATCCTTAATTAAGAGTTGGCCAATGACATTCCTCGGACGGGGGCGGGCAAGAGCGTCATCTGACGGAGGGTATCGAAGTGACAATTCCATCGATAGTGGGACGCCAAAGGGTGGAGAAAGGTCAAAGACATGAAGGGAAAAAAAAGGAGCAACCATTCCGTCGGGAAAAGGGATGACGGAGGAAAAGCTAAAAAAATTGTCCCAACGAAAGAAGACGAAACAGAAAGAAGACGAAAAAAAAATCCGAGTCACTCTGGCGCGCGAGAACCACCGTCGAGTTTCTGAAGTGTTCCCGCCCAATAAATCACATGTTGATATCACAGCTGATCATATGGTTTGGGGAGTAATAGTCGTGTTTACCAGATGAAATGGAGTCACGTCGGAGCCCCACCCACGCCCTCGGCCTTGGCGGCAAAAGGAGCCAATTTCGCGCCCGACGAGGACGAGGAAGTCGAGGACGGAGACCACGACCGCCACCGCTAATGACGACATTCCACGTCGCTTCACCTGACACAAACGGGGATCCCATAAGTCTACAGAACGCCTTACCTTGCCATTCGTTTAGTCCTCATTCGTGACACTCTTTTTATTATATAGAAAACTATAAAGGAGCAAGAAAATGACGACAGCGACTTAGAAAAAGACTTAACAACCAAAGAGCTCAAGTCAGAGAAATAATACTCCAGAGATCAAATATAATAACAATAATAATAATAATAATAATAATAATAATAATAATAATAATAATAATAATAATAATATTAAAAAGCACTTTTAACAAATCCCTTAAGGACAACCCGAAACTCCGTAGCGCAAGGGATACTCAAGTCTACTTTTTCGATAGAATGTAATAAAAATTACATTCTCATTATTATAGTATAAATTATATTAAACTATTTCATGAGGGTTCTTCCGAAACATCTACATGAAAAGCACGTACGTGCCAATAAGCACATTTATAATCAGCTAACTCTCTCATATCGAATACAATTGCGCGTCTATGGTGATTAAGCGTCAATTGAAAGGCGTTCGCTCTTGAGGAAGCTAAAGCAGAGACATTGTATAAATAATAATAACTTCACAACCCCCAAATCCCTAACAAAGGTATAAAGACTTCTGACGAGATTAGACAATTGGGTGCAAAGGCAATTCTCGAAAGAAACTACAAAGATCTCGAACTTATGGCTAGACATTTTCGTTAAACTGAAGAGTTTGCACTTGCAATCCAAGATGGTGTCATTTTAATAAGAAATTGCCAAAAAAATTGGCCTCAGATAAGAGAAACAATTGACCATATATACGAAGGGCGGTCAAAAAAATTTTCGGAATTCCTCAACAGAGGGCGAACGAGCGATAAGATAGCGATCCCACATTTGTGGAAGGGAGAACAGGCGAAATAAGGCTTGACAGGTTTCTGTGTGCCATTTCGTTACTGTTCCGTTTCAAGTGAACGTGAGTGTTGGTCGTTCATCGCATTCTTTGACATCGACGGCTTGGTATACCATGAATTCGTGCACCGCCTGCACAGACTGTTATGGCCATTTCTACGTGCAAGTTTTGCGGAGGTTGCGCGATACGGTTCAGACGAAGCGGCGCGACAAGTGGCAGGGATAGTGGTTTCTGCATCACGATAACGCACCGAGCCACACATCTCTTGTTGTGAGCAATTCCTCGCCATCGTACTTCTGTCATCTCGCACCTAATGACTTTTGGCTGTCCTGACTCGGAATAATGAGCTTCAAGAGAACATTTTGCAACCATGGAGAACATCAACTGGAATGCGACGGCTAAGCTCCGGAAGATTCCACAAGAAGCTTTTTGTGTGCTACTTTGAAGGAGATTAGGTAAGAGTTGCCGTGAACTTTTTGACTGCCCCTCGTATTCTCTAGTTGTGAACAACTTTCTAGAAAGACCGCCAAATTACAAATAATTGCCATAAAAAAACTGTTCTGGAACGGAGGCATTCACACTGACAAATCGATTGTTGCGAACCGACCAGACACACAATTTGGAAAATACACTGTCCGCAAAGTCTTTAGATTCATTTGGCAAATTCACTGTCCAAAAATTCATTACAAACTTAAATGAGCTAGTAACAAAATTCTTTTCCCATATTCAACTTAACAAACCTTAATGGCGCGAGAGAACTAATCGCTCAAGTTCTTTCTTAAAGATATTACAGAACTAATTGGAAACTAGTGGATTTCAGAAATAAATTAGTTCATTATGTTAATTGGGGGTCAAATATTGGTATATTCCTTTGTAGGTACAATATTAACAGTAAAGGGCAAGTAAAAATTTACAAATTGTCTAAAAATTGTTGTAGATAGCCAGTATATTCACTGACAAATGAATCAACGGATTCATTTCATTGACACAGCAGTACCGCAGATTAAAATCTTCAAAGAACACATCAAGGAAAAGTAACCAAATATCAGCAACTCCCAGAAAAAAAAAACAAGCGACTTTGAAAACAATATGATCCCTACCTTAAAATATTGGACCAGCCACATATTATGTTTAACCAAATTCAAAAGGGAAGTGATTCTAACCGTATATAACATAACTAAGAACTTTTTGTATTCACAATCATCCACAATAATAAAAAATTAATGCACTTAGAAAACCCCGTGCTTAATAATTACACAGGGCAGCAAAATTTCAAAAAGTTAATGCTTCCGAGATGAAAATAGTCATTTCTTACTGAATTCAATGTGCTGAGCACGAATATGACTAAGAAAATACTAAACTGGCTACGTTTTCTTAGTAAAGTGTACTTACCCATGGCTTTTACCAAGTTTTTTTACAAGACCGAGCTTGATGTGCAAAGGAGGAATGAATGATGATATTGTGTGGTTCTAACAAAGATGGGTAGTGTATATTCGTTTCTCCAGGCTTAAAAGAGTCTCGGAGGCCAGTCTCATAGACAAAGAAAATAAACTGCACTCTATATATCCCTACTGCAAACCCATCCGCAGAAACAGTACCTTCAAGTCAGCACAGATCTGCCAGCCATAGTTACTCTAGTAGCAGCTATTTACTCATCTCCAATAGTAGCAACTATACAACGGACAATATTTCAATATCTGTGCAACGAGAGCCAATCAACTTTTTTCAATGTAATATTTGTGTTCAGCACGTTAAATTCATTCAGGAATGGGTACTTTCACCTAAGAAACAATTTCATTATTGCCCAGTGTTATTAATAAAAACGTCCTCAGACTGACAGAAACAAGAAATAAAGATAATGAGAATAATGATAATGAGAAATTTTCAGCAGGCACCTAAAAACGCAATATTCGAGTAACGATAGAACAGACCAATTTTGTACATCTCAGGTTATTTTTTGCTTACACATAATCTAAGCCTCATTAGATCTGGAATCTAGTTAACTCCTTTCAAATTTCTGGCTTAGGTTCTATTTTTAATAGCTCCATGTACTAGCTATTTGCTGTTATCATTAATTTAAATTCTATACATTAAATACAATTTAAATTAATTAAGACATAAACACGTTATTATAACACAATAGATAACAACTCTACAAACAGCTTAATAATAAAGTAAACAGTCAATTTCCTACGAAGTCGTTTCAATGAAGCAGAATAGAAGCGTCTTCCTGGCTTATGCGCAACCCATTTATCCACTAAATTCGAGCAATCATTCATTTTTTTAATCCCTTTATTTATTTATTTATTTATTTATTTATTTATTTATTTCTCCTGACGAACAGCAAAATTTCCCGTCGAAGGCCCCGCCAACCAATCAGTCCAATGAACCGATCGAAACAAAAGGGAAAGAAGACGACGGTGGAATGATCGCGATCACGGAATGGAAAAGAAGGGGGCCATGAACCAAAAGAGAATTCAGTTCGAGAAAAAGCTAAATGAAGTTTTATTAAAAAAAAAATAAAAAAAATAAGAAAGCAAACAAGCTCCAATGCAACAACGCTTTTTAGGAAGTTCGACGAAACGAATGAAACAGCGCGACGGAGGAGTAGGAAATTTTTTTTTTCTTTTCCTCGTCGGCTTGTTAGTGTATTCAGAGCAGAAAATAGTCAGCGAAAACAAACACTCTATTTTTATATATATATAAAACTTCACTTAGAAAAAAAAATCGAAAAGAATTTTTTAAACGAAGCCAAATCGGCTGGAAACGATTTGTTCGAGGAGCGGAACTCGAAACGCTTGCTCATCATCAAGAAAAGCGGCTGCTCATTTGCATAGATCAGAGGCGCGAATATAGGAAAGAGTCCAGATTTCGCAATAGCGTACTCACTAGATATATTTCCCGAAATTAACTCCAGGATATAAAACCAAGACCTCCTCGATCATAACAATAGCGGAAACGAGTAGGAAAAAGACGACTACTCCAATTTAGCAACACATGTATTCCACACGATGACGAAATCGGTTTCACAGACTTAGCCCGAATACATCAAACTGCATATTTATGAACTCTCATCTTAGATTCTCATAAATCGATGCGTCATCTACTACATAAGTGACTACCACTAATATCATAGCATAATTACTCAATTATCAACAATAAAAAATAACAACAAAAAAAATCCAATACCTTGCGTCGCCAATTCTGGGAAGACGGAACCCATGCAAATGGGATTTCCATTAGGGAAAATAGTGCTCATAAATAAATTATTAATAACACCACCACACTCTTTTTATTTTTTTCCTCCTCTATCAACATTTTATGGTCTGAAGCGTCAGAGTGAGACTGAAATCACTTCGCCTGTATTTTTATTTTCATTTAATAATCGTTCATAAAATGGCGCGCATTTCATCTAACCAACTTACATAAAGAAAATAACAAAAGGTTAATAAAAAAAAAAAAAAAAAAGTTTCCGATTCGATAGGCCTATCGAATTTATATAAACGAACAGATTACAACCTTATGTAAAATATAGATATTAAGTAACCTCTTTATAGGGGGTCATTATTATTAATTTTAACTTAAACCCAAGTTAAACCGACTCCCATTACATATCAGAAAAAGCACATCTCAAACGCAGAGAGGCGTTTGATTACACGTTATAACCATGTTCTACACATTCCAGGAACCTAAAACACGTGCAACACGTGCCGAGGATCCATCATGCACACGTGCAACACTCCAATTAGAAACCCCTCACTCCTTTTAAAAGTCAATGTTAACCAAAAATAAAACACGCGTTACTCTAATAGCCATCTTTATAAAAATAATAATAATAACAACAACAACACTACAGCTATCTCTCAATCTCTCTATAAATAAACAATAAGCATTCAGGCCAATACAATAAACAGACACCAGCCTAATGATTGCGCGTATGATGTGTTTGCGCGTGTTTTTCCGAGTAAAAGCCAAAAAGAGCGTCTGGTCGAACAGAACTTTCCCCGAGTGATTAAGGCGCCACGAAAATTCGGGATGAATTCAATCGCCCAAAACAAGTGTGGCGATAATGATAATAGCAGCAGCAACAACAACAACAATAACAAATGATAATGATGATGATGAAGATGAATTGCTATATGCAACGCTGTTTTTCCTTAACGTTTTATCGCTCTTCCTTCTACGGGCGGGCGAGACAAGTAGCCATGTTGACAGAAACAGACACTCACTCTCTCGACATTTCCTACAAAAATTTCTATTTATTTTATATAGAATACGCTGCGTTAATAGAAAAAATATAATAAAAGGATAATTATAACAAAATCATAATAATAATTTAATAATAATAAAAAAGAAAAAAAAAACAACATTATCTCGGTTATTTTCCCGCTTTAGCATTTCCGCCTAAAGAAATTAAAAACGCGTGCAGGGGTTTCGATTCAATGGAGTTCAAATAGAGAGGGAAGCAGACGATTCTTAACCAAGATACGAGGAGATATTTTCAACTCGACATTTGACAATTCAACAATGAAAGTCGGAATAAAAGAGTCGGCGACACAAAAGAAGACACACAAAAAAGAGCGCGCGCGAGCACACAAAAAAGAGCTCTTTACGATACCAAACTCACCGCCGTTACACCTTTTGTTGGCTTAATAAACTCAAGTGCATGTAGTCAGAGACCAATAATAATAAAGGGATAGCTTATTTAACACTTCTTCAGAATCCAAATCCACATGCAAAACCTCAAAAACCGACATAACGTGTTCTTTTGAAGTTGCCATCAAGAACGTTTCCGGAGCGTTATATTTCATTATAGCTTTAGTCGACGTTATTAATCAATCAAAAATAAAAGACTATTCAATTCAAGAACTCAAAACTGAAAAACTTTTTATTTTATTATTATTTTTAAAATATAATTAATAATAACAATAATTTTTTAAAAAAAGTTTTTTATCCAAAACTCCAAACAAGTTCGAATTCTGCATAAGTTTCATTGCTAATGGCTAAAAAGCCATTCAACTAATTATTAAATTAAATACATGACCAAATACTATACAAAATATTATCAATAACTCTCCACTCAAAACCCCAATTAACCCCCAGCAAATCAAAATGAGAAGAGCGGCTTCAGTCAACCAAGAAGCGAGTCAACGTCCTCTCTTCTTAAACCTCAAAAGAGACCTCCTTGCGTTTGATTTAGAATCATTTCGTATATTTTTCATAACAATAATAATAATATTATATTTTATAAAAATAACATAAACGCGCATATACCACAGAACAAGCTGCGTAGGCGGAGGAGGAGTTTGGGAAAAGGGGACCGGAAAGGGAAACTCGCCCACAAGCATGCTGCCGCCAATTGTTCGCCACCTGTCACGAATAATGCACTTCCTTGCTCCGAGAACGAAATTTCCTCCAAGCATCAACAACAGCAACGAGCAAAAATACTTTTTTTATAATTTTTAAATTTTATGAATAAAAATAACAATAACTAATAACACATGTGCGCTTCATAAATAATATAAACACACCCGAAAGCGCACTCCCTAAACGAAGCCCTCATTTCGGATGACTCTTCAAATTGAAGCGATGTTTTTCTAAAAACTGGATACAAGTATGTCGGGGACTTGTTTTGAAATAGATCCACGAGAAGAGAAAGTCAAAATTTAGAAGAAACGAAACTTTTTTCTTTTTTTAAGAAATTCGGGAAATCCAACATGAGGGCATCTCGATTCGCTGCCTTATATAGTCCAGAATCGATCTAGAAGCTTCTAATATGTATACTACCTAGATAAACAAGTATATGACTATACAAGGAGATTCACAATGAGCGTAACAGATACTTGTTATGAAAGTCAGTATAAGTAAAAGCATTATAGGAACATTCCAATAAGGTACAGTCAAAGGCAACCACCTTTTCGCGACCACCACTTTAAACTTGGTCAAGAATTCTTGTGAAGATAGCTCATTGAAATCCATTAAGGTATCAATCAGTGAGAATTAAAATAAGTCTAAAAACTGCATAATGGCCAAACAATAAAAGAACTACAAGCGTGCTTAAATCCTAGGAGATACCCACATCTCGACAATGCCTACGCCACCTGTGGTGTTTAGAAACTTGCATTGTGGGAGATAATACAGGAAAGATTTAGGGCGCACAGGAGGTCATGGGTCAATACCGACGGGAAATCGGCCTTATCAAATGCAAACAACAAATTGGCCCCATAGAAAAAATCATGACCATCGTAAGGATTGTAAAGGATCTTAAGAAGCGTATGACTTACGGATCTCCAAAATTCGCAAACGACCATAGCAGGACCTAACCTAACCTGAACTACCAATTACCTTTTGATAAAATTAGTTTGCAAAAATGTTGCAGACTATCGTCGATCATTGAAAATGAAATACAGACACGTAATCTAGATGTAATCTGCTGCGTTGTTAGGTCGTAACAGTGCCCTCAGTGTTGATAACAAACTACTGTTACACAAAGTGATTGTTCGTGTCATCTTGCTGTATGGCATGCCCATCTGAGCTACAATTTGCAAGACAAGATGGAAGGAACTCCAAACTTTCCAGAACATTACTCTAAAGACTATTGCACAATTGGATCGGAGAATTGCTCGCAATTACTCCATTCATGATAACCTCAATATGACCCATGTTGGGAAATATGTTCAAGAAATCATGGAAATTGTGCTGCTTATTATGGTAAATCGTAGTAATGATCTTGGTTACTGGGTTTCATAGGTTTTTCGTTTGTGTAGCTTTATTAAGTGATATACAAGCTCAGACAAATTTCCCTGTACCAAGACGAGGTAAATTTCATATTGTGGATGACCTTTGTGGGTGTATCAGGCTTCTTTTCTAGTTCAGTGTTTTTCCTTCGGAATTTGTTTATGAAGGGTGAGGTTATGGAAGCTATACTTCAAGTTCCACACCATTACCGACACTGTACGATTGCCGATTGTCGCGAGAAAAAAAGCACTGCTTCCTTCCCACCTGAACAAATGTATACTTCACTGCTCAATTGTCGTTTTCTCTTCTGGTGTTATTTTGTGCCCGTGATGATAGTGTTATTATCGAAACGCGTCGGCTGTTATTAAAATCCAAACCTTATTGTAATTTTTGTGTTTTTATTAATTTAAAAAATATTTAGAAGAAAAAGGATTTTTTTTCAAACCAAAGTTTCAATATGTTTTATAATGTCTCTTGAAGTAAAAATTACAAAAATATTAGATTAGAATAGTCAGGTGACTTTGAAAACTATTTGAAAATTTTCCCGTTAACATGCAATGTCATCGGTACTGAGTATGCGTACCAAGTTTCAGCTCTTAAGCTTTCCGAGAAATTGGTAATATTGATTGCAAGCTTTGTACCACAGATTTGCAAATAAACCTGCTGGCTGAGTTAATTAAAAGTGTGGAATAAACTAGGAAGAGCCTCTTACAAACACTGGCACTCCAAATTTTGCTTTGGTAGCTGACCATCATTCTTCTTTCAAAAATTAACCAGCACTCAACAATTTCAAGCTAAACCCCTTACCGAATTACAGATATAGATCACGTGAACTTATAATTAACGTTTAATTAAAAGCATAACGAATACAAGCACTATAAACTACGGCATCGTTATTGGATCGAATTTTGATTGGCCGCATCAATCATCCCTTGGAGTAGCTTTACATTAGGTGACTCCAAAGACAAAAAGTCTAAAGGATTCAGATCAGAGGACCTTGGAGGCAGAACCTCCACGACCAATCATGATCATGTTGGGATCATGTTGGAATAATTGTGCAATTTTTAAAAAAGTTTTTTTTCTCTTCTTATATGTCTGTTCGCACCTTTGTTGAATGAAAAGATCATAGTGGGCTGTACTTTTTGTAATAACGTGAAAGTTCAACAATGGGTAGATTTGTTGTCAGTTTCCACATGACCACCGAGAGAGAAGCAACACCTCCTTATAGGTGATGTTGAGAGAAGGCCTTACTACTGAAACGTAATACATTGTTATATCATCATCATTAGGGTACAAATCACGGTCTGTAGATATCACGGTCTTTTAACAACACCACCTCTCTCTCTAAGCGCAAATTGCTTTTAATCCCCTGGTCTGTGCACACGCGCAAATTCCGTTGTTGTAGTCAACAATTGGATTTCTGTAGTTATGGAAGCAAGGTCAATAAACATAAGGTCTGGACACGATACCATGATTCATTGTGGCGGCGGCCATTTGGGTCTTTCGAAACTTACTTAACTTGCAATGTTTGTTAGTTTGGTTAGGTCAAATCTTGTAACCAATATTAAATCAAATTCCCGACAAGATAGAGAGCTGAAATTTGATACACATACGCAGGACCGATGACAATGCATGTTAAAAAATTTTTTTCCAAATCGGTTCAGTGGTTCGTGTTCTAATGGTACTAATTCATTACTACGAATTGTCCAATTGCCACCACAAACAATTCGTTATGACGAGGGTTAAATGCGTGTTTTGAAAAAATAACATTTTTTTCTCTGTTGCCAGTGATTTGAACAAAAAACACATAGTTAAAAAAAATGTATGGAGGTAAAAGCACATTTATGTTTGGAATAAATAATTTTCTGTATACTATTATGTATACTATTAACCAAACTTTTAGCCCCATAATGGCGATAGCATTGGGAGTACTAGTGTCCAGACGGTTGTTTATTGACCTTGAGGGAAGAAGCGATTTTAGTCCCCTCTATTGCATGAATTTGGCTACATCTCAAACTTAACAATATAATTTAACGATCGTACAAAGTAACAAAACTGTCAAATTTGATGGCCGTTTCAATTGTTGGGCATTGTTACAACAGAAATTAAACAATACGTGATAATTAACATGTCCATCACATTTCGCGCAAACTAAGCCTAGATGGACTATACTACTACGTGCTCAGCAACAAATACGTAATATCAGCTGAAAGTTTTGTTACGTTGTACGATCGTTAAATTATATTGTTAAGTATGAGATATAGTCAAATTCATGCAATAGAGGGACTAAAATCGCTTCTTCCACAAACACAGCAATCCGTTGACTACGACAACGGAATTTGCGCGTGCGCACAGACCAAGGCATAAAAAGACTATGATCACGGTTGGCCTCGTTGGCCTCGGATATACATCAATGACGTATATTAAAGATAGACTCCGAAGCACGGTCTATAGATATTTATGGTCATCGAACTCCATTGTTAAAATGAAACTAAAGTTTCTAGCTCCCGGTAGGGCGGGAACTCTATTGAAAAGTGGCGCTGCATGTACAATCTGCCCAACTGCGCCTGCAGCGCCACGCTATCGGCAGACAGAAACTTTACTTTCGTATTCAGTTTCAATGAAAATCTCTATCGCAGGTTGCGATCGGGAATAGTGCGATCTATGCGGCACCTGGCGCGATCTGTTTTCCTTAGCTTCTCGAAACAATGGAAAATGGCCGAAGCTCGATGACCAGACCGTGCTCCGAAGCAATTGTTGTTACTTGAAGCAAATTGGGAAGCTCCATGCCCAGAACTGTCATGGCCGAAAGTGAGTGAAGATGATGCAAAACACATGGCTAAACTTGAGGGTAGCTGATTAATAATTCTTTCACACGCCGATCACGGAGTGGTAAGTTTATCTTTTCGTTTACTTTGTATTTGAAGTATTTTATTATATTTTATAAACAATTTTTCGATCATGGTTTCAATTTCGTTTCAATCGTCTTTCAGTTATGTATTTTCATTTTAGTTACGTATTTTTGATTTATGCTTGTGGAAAATGATTCCAGATCCTGTTTGTACAGTTGTACGCAGAACAACTTTGAGGAATGGTTTTGAATTAATTATTCCTCGGGCCCAAAATCTTCGAAAACAAAGCAGCCAGACAGCTAACTACTCCACGGCTCACTCCTGCCCAGAACTGTCATAAATTCAATTTGCTTCACTTTGTTGGCGCTGTTAACAATAGGATTCGGAGTCTATCTTTAATATACGTCATTGGTTCGCGCCCTATTGGGAGCTAGAAACTTTAGCTTCATTTTAACAATGGATTTCGATGGCCATTTATATCTATAGACTGTGGTACAAATACGAATAACAATCCCCTAATGATGATGATGACGATGTAACAAAGTATTACATTTCAGTGGCGAGGCCTTCTCTCTCGGTGGTTACGGTTTTCACGATCAACAATGGGGAATTGAGGTAATAGAGATATAGGATAACAGTGCAGAGGACAGAATGTAAAGAACAGAAACGGTAAAAAAGAGTGACATTCTGCATGTGATGAAAGTGGGTATACAAATGAGAACTTCAAATATAGAGATTGTCAACTGTTAATGGACTATCTTTGCTTTGTTGTAGTGGTAATTACATTGATGGATTTATAATGCTACACTTTGATCTCTTACAGTAGCGATCGCCAACAGGTGGTCCGCGAGAAAATTTTACTAGTCCGCGGAAAAATATACATTTTATTTACTATTTTCATGTTGATTATATTCTTTCACGATATTTTGGCGAGTTCATATCATCAATACATGACTGTCTTATTCCTGAGTTGGCAACACGCAGCGATAACCTTCAGTGGTCTTCAGAATTCAAAACCGCAGGTTTAGTGGTCTTCTCTGTCTTATAGAACCTAGCTTCACATACAACTTCTCACTGAAAATGACCTTCCCAACAAAATGCGGAAGTATGTTACGCTGATTGTTAATCAGCCTGCATATTAGTATTACGCTTATGCATATATGTATGTATGTATGTATGTATGTATGTATGTATGTATGTATGTATGGGTGGGCGCGGCGCAATAAACAACCCAGAAATCGCCTCTCTACTCGCTAAGCAGCGCTCGATCGGGAGCCCCGTCGGTGGTCGCCTATTGACTTCCGGTCTCGTCAATAAATCCCGAGGATTCTCATAGGCTTGGCGAGAGGATTAAACCTCCCTTCCATCCAATACCCCCTACGGGGGAGCAGAATCGCAGACCTCTACATTACACTCACGATCAGCAACAAATCCCAGTGTGACAATCGTGACGTGCACCGAGAATGTTGTCGCGTGTCCCCGGACTCCTATTCAATGGGCCGGAACCCTTCGAGCTTTTCTTTCCCTCACTCTATTCTCACGGAGCCTCCCTCACTCCAACACACTACTACTAAGAGGTCTGAGGCGCGCGCAAATAATAAACCAATCTTTAACTATTAAATTAATAATTATGAATCCATAATTAATAAGGACGGAAGCACGGAAGGCGGATGAGCCCAATATCCGATTGGCACCCAAACAGAGTTCAAATCAGGGTTCCAAACACCTGAGCTAAAGCACGCGCTTTTTGATACAACAAAATGGACGTCGTTATCAAAAGAGGCCGAGACAGAGAGAGAGAGAGAGAGAAGAATGGGCGAGCCATTCGTCGACCTGTCGGGTGGATTAAGCCATTAATCTTTTTCGGGGTGTCCACGCTCGAGCGGAAAAGGAGCAACAATGGGTTCCGCCATATGCCAACAGTGATTGGCTGACTGATAACACGGCAGACGTAGATTGGTTGCGCAACATTTCCGCCAATCATTTCAATTAATGCTATCGATCGCCATCAAAACGCTCTCGCTCTCTCTCTGTCTCTCTCCGCCAACGCCACCGGGCTTTGCGTGCGGCGATGGCGCCCTCAGGTGGGTCGGCGAAACAGAACCACAGGTGAAAAGGAACAAACCATCAAAACATCCCTGGTTCAAATCCCATCTCGACTTTAATATCCCGTCATTCATTCCACTCCCAAACGACCACACAGAGAAGGACCAAATGAGCCCCATCTCGCGCCTCTTCAAAACGCAACAAATTTACGAGAGAAAAAAAATCTCGTAAAGGATCCATGGAAGGAGGGTAACGAATGGCCACCATATTTCACTCAGGGGGGGCAGCCATTCGAACTCCCACCAGGTGTTTCTCTCCCTCGGCGAACTAATTGTACCCCCTGCTTAGAGAGGCAATCCCCTTGCCAAATACCCTCCCTCGGCGGAACCGTTACCCCTACGCCATGTACTCTATATACCCCCACCTCAACAACCCTTTTATAATGCAGAGTACGCCTATAACCCTAGCTAATCGCGTCTAAATTAAGAGGGCTGTAATGGGGGGGGGGGTTGCTTGTAATGGGTATCGATCAGGCCATTCGACGCCCCCACAAACGACCGGAGGAGGTGTACGAACTAAACCGCGATTAGGCTGTAATTAGGGTTTCGTTTGTCTCGTAGAGTATCAGGTTCGAGTCCCTTAGGTTCGAGTCGCTTTTCTTTCCCGACCTTTTCCAATGCTAATTCGCTAACCTAACCCAATTCCAGCGCCGTCTGTCTCTGTGGACCAGATGGCCGCGCCCGGCCGCAGGCGGTTTTTGTTTGCGCCCCGGAGGAGACGTGGAGGGGAGGTAGGGATTCCGGTCTTTCGGTCGGTCGGTCGGTCGGTCGGTCGGATGGCCGCCGTCGCCGCCACGGGCACCGACGAGGCCGACCACAATCGCCGGATGCCAGCACGCAACCACCAGGCAGCAGCCGCATTCCCCGCACGCAAAGAGCCAAGTCTTTCGGCGCCCCTGTCGCCTCTCTCCATCCACCACGCCCATCGCCCCTCTCACTCACTCACTCACTCCACTCGCTTTCTACACCCAAACAAAAAGCAGCAAAAATCAAAGCCTCGAAGATGCGCTGGTCACACACAACAACTGAGTCATTCGTGTTGTAGGAAACAACAACAAGCAACGGAACAAGGCTATAATTAAAACGAAACGACAATCTGGGTTGATCTCGTTGCTCCAGAAATAACGCGTGGGAAAAAAATAACTCCACCACAAGTTGCTCTTTCGGGAGACCATTTCCACGGTGGAATGATAAAAATCGAAAATGCACGCACTCTAAATAGCACAATCAGAACTGAACTAAGCGAAAAAAGAAACCTCCTGCCAGCACTATCTGAAACCAAGGTATTGCTTCCCAACAATAATACTCATACAGTATGGGCACGTAAAGATCAAATCAAAACCAGAAAAACTAACAAAAAAGTTGCTATGACCTGAACTATACAAGAAAGCCTACTTATTCTAATAAAGCATATTAGACGACGGCACTTTATTAATGAATTGAAACTTCAAACCTATAAAAATCAAAATGTCCAGAAAAGACGTCAATGATATAATTAGTTCATGAAATGATCACCAGAGTTCTCCACTGTCAATTTTTTTTTTTTTTTTTTTTTTTTGCTTTTACCGTTTAACCACATTTATTCGAAACCATTTGAGGTTTTACAGTACAAACATTATTTGGTTTAAACCATACTTACGAGGCTATAGAGATCTAACAAACACTATGAACGAGAAGAAGAAATTACTCAACAATCAAATATAAAACCAAGTCCTTATTGGAAGTCGCATAAGATTTCACTAACCGTGATCCTGTTTAAAATATGTTTTTATCAGTTGGCATAGTGCTAATTGATTGGCCCTTTCATTCTTATTTGTTCGTTTTGCCTTCTTCTATAAGTCCGCCAAAAGGTCTCTATTTAGTAAACCCCCCCCCCCCCTAGTTTTGCAATTACCTATTATTGGTGGTTTATTGCCTATGATAATGGTGCTTTCACCAAATCGCGTCGTCTCTCATTAAACTTGCGTATGGCCTGTTTTGGTCCTGTCTTTTCTTCTGTATTTCATTGTACAATGTTATAGTAGTAGTAGTACAAAGTTAGTACAATGGCCTAAAGATCATCTCCATGATTTTTATTCGTAAAGGGCAAAATTCCCTGAAGCACGAGTACAAATTAATTTTTGAAGCAGGCTACCGTAATTCTCAATAACAGGCTACCCAAATTCTAAGAAACCAATTCTGGACCTCCATTAAAAAGTAATGAAAGTTGCTAGACTGTCTCTAATGCGTTTGGCGCTGCGTTTTCGTTGTTGAGATGTGAAGCCCTTTCGGAAATCCCTATGTTTAAAGACATGAGGCACTAGAAACTATTTTGATGAGCATCAGTTTAGTCTTCTATGTACTACAGTATTAGAATTGCCATTTGCTCGGCATTCAAAAACATTTCTTATGGCACACGGTCTTACATTGTGTCTATCAAATCCCTGTCAAGATCTCGTCGATTTTGTTTTGTTCCAGTGATTTCCCTTTGTGTTAGGATATCTTCCTAGTTCAATAAATGTTTCGGGATATCTTCCTAGAGCGTCTCCACATCCTTAGTAGCACTCAGAAACAAAAACCAGAACCATATCACTACGCTCAAGGCTGGCGGGAACTTAAATCTAACCCAATAAGTGTATTTTGGAAGTTTCATACTTTGCGTAATAGAAACTCGGTAATGTATAGAATACCCACGAAATTCGTGCAGGTGACTTCAGTTAAAGCATTATCTTCAAGTGTTAGCCATTCTAAACAATGACGTGTTTTGGCCGGTAAGATTCACCTACCTATAGAGTTACAATAGTTTATATTTGGCCGTCAAAACTGAAATCCTGAATTCATTACTTTTGTGAAAACACTTGTACGCCTTAAATTCGTTTAACATTGGAAGAAGTGTCTGAATGAGCGATTATAGTCAAAAGAAAAAATTCGCAATGAACAATCAATTATTAATAATTTCAACTCATTCTTTAATCAAAACTTGTCTCTTACAAAGAGAAACCGCTAAATAGTAAGAGCAGAGAGCTCTGGCGGTCACTCGAAGAACTGACGGCAATACCGGAATTTCTGAGTATTCTAGGCTTTCTTCATTGAGAATGCTAAACATAACTAACTATAGTGAACAGTCAAATCAAATAGAACCATTGAGTAAATCATCATTGATCGGTTAGGGCATCGAGTTATCTTTTAAAACAAAACAATACAATTAACAAAACTGATTATCTAACTGAACCTGGGTTACAGTTAAGTTAGATCAGAAAGACACTCTGGCCCAGTTCATTATCTACTTTCTCAGCTGAGTGTTCAGCAACAATATAGTGACATTATTGCTGAACAATCTAAGTCAATTGTTGCTAAAGACTCAGTTGAGAACGTAAATAATAAACTGGCCCTCAGTCTCCAGTATTCGCGGAACGTCTTCAGAAAACTTTACTCTAGTACCTGAAGTTCTGACCACAGGTAGCATTGGCTAACGTAATCAACGGACAAATCGCTTGAATTACATGTTCAAAACGTGTTAGGGGAAGCCTGTGAACAGTTATATATAATGTGCCAGAGAGAGATAGCCATAAAAAGATATCAGAAAGTACAAGTAAAAAATCCGCGACCTGGATTCGAACCAGGAACTTCTGTCTCCTTAAAGATGAAACCTTAAGAGCTAGGACCTTTCCTTTAAGTCAATAACTATGTCCGAACGTACGTATTTTGAGAACTCGCCTAAAATGCAAGACTTTTCGGACATACACTGTATGCTAAATTCTTTAAGCAGAACAATAAACTAAGAAAATGTTATTTTGTTGATGATATGTACAAAGTAAAGTTAAATCGTTACACTAGAACAACTGTTTACAACATTCACGGAATTTAGTACCGCGAGGAATTCTGGAAAACGTTCAGATCATGCGTTCACATCAATTTAATTTATATATAATCTAATGGAAACAAACATACGCATGCGCACAGTGAAAACTGGACCCCATGAAACGAACGGAATCCGTTAAAAACTCTACAACCGCAAGGGAAAAAACCCTCTGTACTGTTTTCTGTGAAATAATCCATATACACACTCGCACAGTGAATCCCTCCTCTTCATTGTAGGCCATTGTGGTCGATGGACGGAGGCAAACGAAATCTCATAAATCTTGCGCCCAGGTCGCCGGTTCGCATTGACTCTACAGATGTAACGACAGCGCTCTCTTGGCAGCCACCGCCATAAATTACCATCGAAGGAGGGGACACCTAGAGCAGTCAATGAAACAGACACAAATCGGGCATCGAACCATCGATCTTATATTAAAAGCAAATTTTTATAAAAACATTCCTCCACCCAGGGTTCCAGTGGATATATATCTATCTCTCTCTCTCTGTTTTTTTTTTCCTTTCTCTCTCTCTCTCCCATCCTTCGCCGTGTCCGTCGCTCTTTTGCTGTAATTGTGCCTTAATAGTAGACCGTTGGTCGGGCCGTCCTTGAGCTGTCTATCAACACTCGCGAGCGCTAGTTATTAGGCGCCTTCATACACAGGAGCCTCATTACTTCCGTCCGACTTGAGCGTTCCCTGCTGTCGGCAACATGGCCGCTGCCGCCACTGGAATAAGAAAAGTTAGTCGTAGGGGCAATGACGAGGGGGAGGGGGGGGGGGGAGCAAATACAAGTACCCACCCAGCCAACGTTACGACACCCCTCTCTATACAACACACACACACTCTCTCTCTTGTATGAATAATTCAGCTTTATTTTTATAGACTATATATCATCGCGGTACGGTTCACGCGTTCAACAGGAAGTAGGGGCTTTTCCATTCATACCCCCTGTCGAGGGGGTCTATAAGGCATCCATCTCCGAGTCAACAAGCAACGTTTTCCTATAAAGAACGCGCCGTTTCTGAGCGTCGATTTGACATTTCCATCAAGGAACTTTTTTTTTTTTTTTCATATACTTTACATAGGAAAAGGTATCTCATCTCCACGCGCACCTGAGAATTAAAAAACTTATGGAAGAGAACTTTAAAGATATATTATTTTTAGAATTTTATATCCGGGTACCCACTCTTTGCTCGCCCAGTCGCGCAGAGCAGCGGTACTTAGATTCTTCACAAACGGGCCATTAAGGGCCTTATCAGTAATAACTTTCCATTGCTCCACGGCCCAGCTTCTAAACGTCGCTTAACTGAAGACCATATCACTATTATAGAGACAGACCACCGAAAAATCACCTGACCGTAGCACTGTCTCCATCTTGAATTTTAACAATTAGCGTTCTTTCGTTATTTGGTAAGGTTGGATTGTTGCTCAGCCTGCTATGGTCATGTGAGTTTTCAGTGCGGGACTTGTCTCTCTCTCTCATCGTCTGCGTGAGTATCTCAACTTACTGTTAGCCTTTCTTTAGCAATAATAGACTGACATTGTTGAGATAAGGAACACTTGGTTATAATAGCAATTTCACGTGCCTGGTCCTTTTTATCATTGAAGTTTATTGATAAGCGCCACGGCCTATAGGTGTCGCCACCATGGCAAGTTAATGGCCGCTGAAAGGGTGATCAAAAAACATTCATTTCATTCTCACGTGTTTCTTCATTCTAGTCGCAGGCTCCACTCAATTGTTGTTCACCCTTCTACAGATTGCGAAGCAATTCCGCTAGACGTCGTCCCCTTGGCGCTTTTCAATTGTGTAAAACAATACTTCATTGTAGTAACTTCATTGAGGCTTTTCTCAAGACTCTTTAACTTCTCCAATGCTACGAATCGTTAACAATCATTTGCAATGTATAGACTGATGAAAAACTAGTGCCAGCTGTTGAGGGCTTACAGAATTGCTATCAGTCAATACATTTTTAAATTGAGCTTATTGTCAAAACCAAAACCAATAAGCAGATAAACAGCACATTAGTTTACGGTTGCTCGTGGCCTTCGAGATTAACAGTTAGCCTAGAAAGCCTCTAATTGCGACGTGCAATTTAGTAAGCGCCCAACAGCTGGCGCTAGTATAGCAAAAGTCTGCATTAGACACGTTTGGAAGAGTTCGAAGGCCATTCCTATCCACTGATCCTGACCAAAGTATTCCTTAATTCAGCAATATCAGTCTAGGATTGCTAAACAAAAACTCAGTTGAGAAAGTTACGCAGGCGACGAAAAGAGATAGGTCCAGGTACTTAAAAGTCACGAGACCTTATTAGGCACAGCAACAATCCAACGATCGGCTTCTTATTGTTAACGACTCAGTTGAGAGTCCCATAAAAGTTTGAATGGGCGTGTCGAATTAAATTTCCAACTTCAATTGTTAGACATTGTTAATTTTACTTTGCAACAATGTCTCAAGCTGCTCATTATCTCAACACTAAAGGAAGACTGATAGTTGTATCAGGACTGGTTTCTTCAACAGAGACTTCCTGCCGTTGTTATAAGCAAGTGCTCCTTATCCTAACAATATCACTGTTGTTACTAAGGGAAGACTCAAATGAGGAAAGCCCACAAGAGAGAGTCAGGCCAACCAAGGCCAAGTAAGTCTTTTTTTTAGTAATACAGTAACGGGCTGACATTGTTGCAACAAAGTCTTCCTTATCTCAATAATATCACAGCTTTGCGCTACTAAGGAAAGACTCACGTTAGGAAAGAAATCGCGATGTGGCCATAAAAGTGTCTAAAATCCGCAATTCACCGCAACGCAAGTCAACACAGGTTCCTTACAGCTTTTCCGTATTTACCTCGTGACAAATACTCGGCTGACAATTAACGGTTCCACGAAGCGTGATTTAATAAAAGGCGGAGGCGGCGAAATGTCGTCACTTGTGCCGAGATTTTCAAATGCAAATGCAATTGGTGGCCGTATTAAGTTCCCCAGGGCGAAGTAAGTGCGTAAACCTAATAAATTCCTTTTAATTGGAGCCATTCTTCTCTCGGAGGAGCCATTAAAGGGAACGTTATCAAGTCAAGGGGGGAAGCCAGTCCGCCGCCGCCGTCGTCGTCGCCGTGTCCTCGGCTACCTTTTCCCTTTATCGTCCTCTATCACAGTCTCTCTTCAATAGGACCATAAAATTAAAAGAGAATAATTACAAGAAGAAGAGGAGCCCTTTTTTCGCTTCTCCTCTATCTTTATGATGAATATAATATTCTAATTTTTTTATATTTAAATTCCTACTCCTCGCTACTGGGTCTCCATCGCTACGGGAGGACAAACAAAAGCCGCCGCCTCCCCAGCAGTCGTCGCCCGCTCACTCGAGATTTCTCACGGGCCCAGTCACGATAGACAGAAAGAGGAGGAGACAGCCAGCCAAGAAATCAACAACACAGGACTGAAAATCGTTTACACCAACAGACCAGATTGCTTTCCCTCACCGCGGAATAATCGGCTTACAACTCAATCAAAAAGACACCTATAAAGATAACTCAATAAATGCAATAAGAACGACACGATATCCCTGTTCATAACTCCGAACATGTATATTGGCAAATAAGCCTTAAAATTCATCCTAAAAAACATTGTCATTGTCTCACTGAATATAAGGCTTGTTTTTTCCAAGTTTTTTTCTTTTTTTGGGGGAGGAGGGTCTAAAACGAAAACTTATCTTTAAAAGAGTATAATCAAAACGGTAACACCTCTATGACATTCTGAAAGTAAAATATTGACTTATTAGGCTTAATTCAGTTAGAAACTTCAGCTAAAACGTGTACGGATGATGTGCGTAGGAAATAAAATTTAAGAAGTCGAGCATTTTGCGTAGCCAACTGGGATCTTAACTAACAATCAGTGTTTTTTCGTTTGTTGGAAACAATGAAGATTGCTTTGTTGCTCGACATACTATGTTCAGTTGACTTTTCAGTGCCTTCTTTTTTTGTAGGCTACAGGTTGTTAGAAAAGATGACGAAAACGACCTGCCTGACATGAATGAATAATTTCAGGAAGGGGAAACCCCTTTCTTAGAAGCGCGAGTTTTTTTTTCCCAGTGGTGCCCTCAGACGATTTGCGTAAACAATACACCAAACTAGCGAGCAACAAAGAACGACAACAATAGAAAAGCTGTGATTTTCAAGTTTGTTACCATGATCCATTCGTGTTATAAGGACTCGACCCATTGAATGCTGGGTGCTATCATTATCAGATTTCTGCTATAGTCCATCAGCCTTACTTTGCCCGAGATAAGATGGCCTTTTCAGTTGTTGGGCATTGTTACAATAAAAATTAAATAATACATAGCAATTGAGATGCCCATCACATCTCGGGCAAAGTAAGGCTGGTTGGACTATAGACAGAGACATAGCCTACAATGACAAGAGAAATCCTGCTCATCGACCTTCCTCCATTGTTCAAACGGTATCCCAAAAATCAGTTGCAAAAACCATAGCCAACGAAAGAGACAGGTCCTACGCAAAAGAGACAGGTCCTATTCAGTTTTAACATTTTTCATAACTTGACGGCATAAGCGAATGAAAATGTTAAATTTTGTCATCAGGACACCAAATGGACAGGTTTTCTCTTATTGTTATAAGCTAATGAGAGAGAACAGTGAACCGCAAATCGACAAAATCCGAAGGCGCCGCTGAAAAAAACAACCATCCTGATATCATTTTCCATGGTCCTGGGCACTGAAAAGTCACCTGACCATAGTAGTCTGAGCAACAATCCAACCTTTATTGTCTCCATCAGGGATTTTAACAATCCGTGTTTTTTCGTTTGTTGGAAACAATAAAGACCCCGATGGTCAGGTGCCCGGGCCTGTTTCTCTCGTAGGCTTCGAGTAGTTATCGAACCCAACGAGAAAGACAAGTCTCGAAGCGGAAAAGTCACCTGGCCATCTGGGTCCAAACAACAATCCAAACTTCATTGTTTCCAACAAACGGAAAAACACTGATTGTTAACATCCAAGATGGAGACAATGAAGGTTGGAATGTTGTTCGGGCCCAGATGGTCAGGTGACTTTTTCGCTTCGAGGCCTCGGTAGTTAGAGGGGCCAACGATATAACGGGCTCCAGCGCGGAAAAGTCACCTGACCATCTTAGTCTGGCCAACAATCCAACCTTCATTATTTCCAACAAACGAAAAAAATACTGATTATTAAAATCCAAGATGGAAACAAAGAAGATTACATTGTTACTCGGACTAGCATGGTCAGGTGACTTTTCCGCGCTGGGGCCCGTTATATCGTTGGCCCCGGGTAGTTAGATTATGACGTCACAGGTAAAGAAAAGCGCAAGATGAGTAAAAACTAAGCGCGCATGATGTAACAAACTCTAACGCGCACTACACTTAATTATACAGAATTTGATACAAACTATGCTATATACTCTCAATATAAGAATATTTACTAATCGACATTCTCTTTTATTAGCAACAGTAAAGATAATATTTACCAATCCTCATTAAACAAGCATGACTGGTTACCATTTTAGGTATAAATCAAATCTAAATCCAATAAGAACTCTAAATCTGAAATTGAAGTCAGCCCTATTCAAATAGTTCATCGACTTCAAGTAGTTATGACGTCACTTAATCTAACTTACTCGACTTCTAGAATTCTATTTTCTAAGCCTATGAGCGAAGAAAGGATGCAAATTACTTTAGACGCGCCTCATTCGTGCACCTTTTAGCTTAGGCTGTGTCTATAAGTCCGACCAACTCCGCAGGCAACTGATCAAATCGCATGAAGCGATAGCAATTTACAAGGCTGGTCTCTTTTGTCATTCCAGTTTATTGTGTAAAACATCAATACTTCATTATAGTACATGAAATCAACAATGCCAAGCATGAGCAAACGTGAACGTATCGCGAATTGTGCAGTTGTGAGCGTAAAAACATAAGAACAATATGAAATTCAAATAAAATTCAAGTTACTTAAGGACCCATCCTTTAACTTTTATCCATGAACCATATCAAATTTTTGGTCCAAAAAACTTATCCACGAGACCAACTTATACACTAACATATGCGACCCAAATTGACTGTAACGCTCATTCCTATTCAAAATAGAATTACGAGCTTCCCAAAGACGCTCATATAAACGTCTCGATAACTCATCATCATATCATCAACAACATTGAAGCTACTTATAACACAACGCAATTAATCAACGTGCTCTAATCTTACAGGCCCATCTTTTACTTAACACGAACAGCTTAGTATCGATGAAGATAAAGGCTCGCGTAATAAAATCCACCTCCACACATCGCAATGCATCAACCAACTAAAAAGCAATAACTAACATAACCATACCCCAGCTTCTCTAGTTTGTCATTGCTGCTAATAGTTAAGATAACACTCAAGATACGTTAGTATAAGTTACAGTTGAAGCTTATCTCGATTGATCGCAAAGTTAGTTTCGGATACTCTCCCAAGTATGCCCGTTTATGCATAGTATCCTTCATCATCTCTATAATTTATATGCTAATCCCCGTACAACCCAATGACGTGTCCCGCCATACCGTGCACGCTCTCCGATGGGAGGTTCCGCGGACATAAATTCGCATACACTTTCCTATACACTTTGACGTGTTTGTTATGCTTATACTAGCCACGGCTGTTTGTATACAAAGTACTATTATCGAAAAAATTGAACTAGGGCGTCGATGGCGATCGCGGTGTCATCTTCAACCGACAATAAAACCACAGTTGGGGTATAGGGGGGATTAAATTTATGCACACTCGTCGTCGGGGAGGTGAGGGTTCCATGAGGGAGGGGTAAAGAGTGTCGCCGTCGTCGTCGTCGTCGTTGTTGCTACGCTTTACGTGAACGGCACCTCCCAGGCTAAATGTGCCGTGAACGCACTCGCCTGCCTACTCTGTTATTACCCATTGATCGTGGAACCCGAGAAAGCCACTCCGATGCAATCACATTTACTACAGACCACCCCTCACCTTCATTCGAGAAGGATAAAAAAGCCATAATAATAATAATAAAAATAATAATAATAAAAATACTAAAGTCCCGTCATCCTTATCCATTACTACTCTACAACTACAACAACAACAACAACAACAGAAGCAGCAGCATCAACAATACAACAGCATAACAAAGTTCAACTCGAGTTAAAGAATTGATTTAGACAACCCTGGATTTTTAATGGACCCCCTCTTTCTTTCCATTCCATTCCATGAATATTTCATGAAACTAAATGAGGTAAAAATCTGAAAGAACAACTCGACCGGCAGTGCAACCGCTTTTAGTTACCAAGACAAACAAAAGATAACGAGGTGGTTAGCATGAATAATAGAAAAGGCGTAGATGGGATACAAGATGAAAATAGCGTACAAGTGAAACGAATTAGGCCTAATTGCGAGAAATTGCGGCTCAACCTGGAACCGCCGTCGAGACTTTGGTTAAATGTGACTAAAGACTTGCATAGGATGCGTTTAGTCGAGTCGGACTAAAGTCTTACGTTATGCATATGTGAATGAATTAAATACATTCAAATAATAATAATAATAAATAACAAACAACTTTCCATAAGAACAACAACAAAGACATAACGCGCGCAAGACGCAAAAAAATAAATAAATAAAATAAAATTAAAAAAAACGCGCAAATACGCAAATACAAAATATATTAAGACGTACATTTAATAATCCATATTCGACATCTATTCATGAAACATTAATAATAATAAATTAATAATTAATAATAACAACAACAATAACGTTAAATAATAAACCCACGGAAGCGGAATCCGTCCACGTTAGAACAAACGCCGAGCAATTAATTAATTAGCCGTCCGATAATGAGCTTATTAAGTCCACCGGAAAATTGCTTTTCAACTTTAATTTTAATTACTATTGGAAAAATAATAATAATAATAATAACAACAAAATAATACACCGCCCTTGGAATAACAAAAAAAATTTTATAATAATAATAACAATTTCTTGAACAATCTCTTCGTGCCATGAATAAATTACACCTCAAACCACCACATCGTTTTTTGTTTTATTCCAAATGACCAATGGCGTCATTTTGTATCTGCTTTGCAACTGCTAAACGTTTTCGTGACAAAACAAATGGAAAGTTGTGTTTTCTGCATACGTTTTCACTCTCTACCCCTCTTGCGCGGCGGCGGCTCCCCCTCCTTCCCACAATTCCCATCGACTTTGTTACTACAACCACCGCAGGAGTAGTAGAAACCTCTCACGCACCAAAAGTCATTCAGGGAGAGGTGTTTGGAAGAAATTTTTTTCTTATGAAAAAAACATTTTTTTTTTTCCAGTCCACACTATAACCAATTTCATTATACGACTCGAATGCTCATAGTTAATTGAACTGTTTATGTAGAGCTCCGTGCGTGAGTTTAAGAAGAAAAATACTTTGCCGAGCTATTTTCTTTCTAACAAAAATCTCTTATAAAAATAAAAAAGCTCATCGACTTTAAAATTACATGTTCAAGACTCTCTATATGCTCTTCCTTAACAGACCTGACGTCATTGCTGCATGTGCTTTGCCTCTAAAAACAATATTTCCTACTTCTACAAGAGGAGAACGACCGCAGAGGCAAATAACAAAATAAAATTAAGCTTAACAAATGCGAATATTGGATTGAGGATGTCACCTTTTAAATTACACTAACTTTAAGACGATCCCTTACATTTAAATCCGAAAAAAATTTAAATCCGAAAATTACTTTAAGAAAAACAAAGCAAGTTTTAAATTCCATATGTTGAGCTAAAGTAAAAATAACAATCAACAATCTAATAAAATATTAATAAAAAAAATCTTCCAATTTCACTTGATAAAATCCAAAGGAGTAAAAATGAAGATTTGTAAATAATGAGATTTAAAAACATGACAGCTAAACCAAAGTCCAATCAATGAGAAATGTTGTCTAAAAATAAGATCATCTTTTAATAGTTCATTAAAATGTTTGCACTACATTCAATTGCCTTTCGTCTTAATTTCAATGGGAGATTATTCCACAATGGGATCGTCGTATTTTAGGGAAAATGTTTGGTGAGGAAGCTAGAGATTCGATGTGGTGCTCAATTTTATACACTCGGGTCTGTCGATAAGAATCACCGAATAAAAGATGCTGGATGGTTATTCTTCCTCCAAACACTAGCTATTTCTGTTATTAAGCAGTTCTTCGTAATAGTATCTAATGTAGGTACCCCTGCTCATAGTCCTAAACTAAACTTAAAAAGTAATCTCAACATGGGCCGAGAAGCTATACTGAACTCAATAAGGAATTGTTGTGGAATGGAAAAACTAACTATAAAGTGAAAACCCACAAGGAGATAGGAGTGTTTCACTTTACAGTTACTTCTATTCCACAATAGTTCCTTATTGTTTTGCTCAGTATGGCTTCTCGGCCCATGTTGAAATTTCTATTTAAGCTTAGTTTGTAGATAAGGAGGTTCGTTAGAGCTGATATCAATGGGGTAGTAGTTGGACTTTGGAATCCGATGTCTGTTCAGAAAACTACATCCATAACTTAAAGCCGATAATTTAAACTTAGCATTTGCATTAAACGTTTTTACTTTAAATTAACTTCCATTCCACAGAATATTCCTCATTTTGTAGTCCTGCTAGCATTTAAAGAAAAAATTCCTACTAAAAATTATCCATTATCCAAAACTCCAAGAGAATCCTGTTCCAACAAATTGAAGACTTGTAGATCAAAAATTTTTTGAAAATTCCAAGAAGATATAAAATTTTATTTATTTTGGTTTGTACAGTTCAGTTAGCTTCTTTGCACATCAAATCTTAAACTCGAGACAATAGCGCAAAACCCAAAAATTCCGCTTTATTCAGTCCATTTATCACTTCATCAAGAAGAGGTATGAGAATCACAATTCAATATATTTGATGAGCAAAATTAGCTCATCAGTGACGTCATAAAGCCAATCCGAATGAACCTTCTATTCGAATAAGCTACTAAAAATTAAAAACCAGAAAGAAAAAAAAAAAAGAATAAACGACCGTTATAAAATGTCCTTCCTTCCCTTCGCCAATTGCGCCAGAAACCGATGGGGTCGTCGCTGACGTGTAGATGTCGTGCACACCTTGCTTGACGCACGCGATCGCACGCGGGGGCGACGCAACCTGTGACAGATGCAAGCAGCGGCGGCGGCGGCCCCAGGACTAGAGCGCTCGCTTCAAATTTTTTTTTTTTTCCAACAACATTTTTTTTCCCCGTTCTCTTCTCCGAATGATAAATTTCTCGAAAGCCATACGGCTAATAAATATTATTCACCAACGTTTCCTGTATTGAAGATGATGACATTCAAACCCCATTAACGACACCATTCTCTCTGTCTCTCTCTCCTTTTGAAATAGAGAAAAAAAAAAGTGAAGTATATATAGGTAAAATCGAATGATATACGACATCTCTATATACTTAGTTGCATCTAGAAAAATGCTTACCGATGCTCACGAACTCTTTCCCTAAACAAATTAGCGTGATGAGTCTCCAGGTGAGTCTTCGCTAACGTCTCACCTTACGAAGAAGATCAATTAAAGACAGAGATAGGGAAACATTCATTAACATCTTACAAACTAATGACAACCAGTCAAGAATGGGATCTTCGAAATTTCTCTATAAGGAAAAGTGGGCTCGCAAAATTGCCCTTTAAAGCGCAGGGGTTTTCGAAGGAGCCTTCTAATTGCCCTTTATAGAGCTAGGGAATACCTTCGAGGCCCTACGCAGATATGAGCGGATATCTCGGCTCCTGTTGCAACTATCTGCACGTAAATTAGATGGCTTACGAGGACTATATAACTCCTTAATGATATAATATATACGCATGTACATGCATTAGTTTCGGAGACAGAAGCTACAGTAAAAAACCTATCTAATCTGGAATTGCACGGTATCAAGAAATATTTCCAGTATACAACAGGGAGGTCAAACATTCACTTATACCTCAATTCGGGAAAGTTTTTTTTTTCTAGAAAGGATAGCTTTCAGATTAGGCAGGTTTTACTATATAAAAAAGGTATTGTAAGAATGGGCCCCCTCAATAATCCCTTGTTAGGAATAGGGCCCTCAAAATTCCCTCCGTATAAGATCATGTTCCTCAAAACTCCTCTCTATCAAAACTTTATACCTTCGGGATACCTATATAAATATTTGGGACTCTAAAAACTGGAAATGTAAGTTCTGGACGCTCTCAAAACTCCCCAATAAGAATTAGGAACCTTAAAACTCCTCTCAGTCTACAAAAAAGATTTTGCGGCCCTGAAAACTGTACCAAAATTTAAGACGCTCCAATATAAAGATTTAGTAAGAACAGGGCACTATTAGGACTAGGGGCTTCAAGCGTTCCTTTATAAGGAATTATGTACCTCATAAAGAAACTTTTTGCCTTAGGGGGTCCTATATAAAGATTTGGGATTCTTCAAGCAGGATATATAGGGATTGGGGCTCTCAAAACTCTCCAATAAGAACTAGAACCCTCAAAATTCCTACAAGCCTATAATAAAAATGTTGGGGTCTTGGAAACTGTATCAAAATTTAAGACCTTCGAGACCCTCCAATATAAAGATTTAATAAGAACAGAGCACAATTAGGACTAGGGCCCTTAAAATTACCTATATAAAAATTTGTGACCCTCAAAACTCTTCTGCATCAAAATTTTATATAAAGATTTTAAGAACTAACTCCCTCAAAATTCCTCTAAGCCTATCTAAGGATTCTGTGGCCCAAAGACTCCTGCGACTATTGAAACCATCTAGTTGCCTCCCAACCCTATCAAAATGTGAGGCCTTCGGGATACTCTTTTGTAAAGATCTGTTGGAGGTCTCAAACCTATCTATGTAAGGACTGTCTCCCTGGAATTCAGCCTGTTTAAGAATTTTGCGCCCCTGAAAATTTTACCAAAAATAAAGACCTTCGACACCCTCTTCTATAAAGATTTAGTAAGAATAGGGCACCTTCAAGATTCCCCGATCGCAAAAAATGGTTTCAAGGATTGCAGGGTTATGCAAGGTTAAAAAGAAGGTTAACCATTTACGGTATTGTACATGTACAGTGTAATAATAACACTACAATAGCTGCAATATTCAATTCATCGCGGAGTCCATACTAGAATCCTTCCGTGCTGGGCTCGCCTAAACGCCTCGTAAATCATTCTGAATTCCTTTAGACATCAAGGCCTAAACAAAACCCAAGTCCATAAACGTTCTATTAAGCAAACAATAGACGAATCGAATAATAATAATAATCATACCACACACAGACTAATAATGATAATAATAATAATAACAACAACCCGCTATGAATGGGGACCGCAATCGCGATAAGGATAAGCCGATAACCATCCGCCAATTTATCAAATGACCGTTCGATAACCATCCATTGGGCCGGTTCCGTTTACACTTGAGCTCAAACTCGTTAGTTAACTAGTTGGTTAATTCGATTCCGATCGATTCGCTGCGAGTTTTATTCAGCCTGCCGTCAGCGGCGGCGGTTTTTTTGCCAACTCAAAACAAAAACACCTTCACTGCTCTCAATTAATAATAGCATTGTTGTAACGTGATCTTTAATGAATAGGTGTCTATGCGTTTTTAGGCTTATTGTTGAGAGGATTTTCTCGGAAGACCGTCTCCCCCTTCCCCAACGGCGACCCCGAGCCAAGCGACTGGGCTCCGATCGGTCGGACATGGTCATCAGCCAACTGGTTTTTAGCAATTGAAAACCTGTGATTATCTTGACGGACAGAAACAGGAGAAAGAAATTAACTGATAGATATAGAGAAATAAAAAACTTTAAAAAATATATTTAAAAAAAAAAACTCCTCTCGGAATAAGGAAAAACATACGGAGAATATTACCAAGGAATTTTTTTTTCTCCATCTTAGTTGCTCTTTCTCTAATGATTTTTTTCAATTTTAAATTTCGAGTGGATTATTATCTAATAATCATTCAGAGAGAGAAACAAGGAAGAAGAAGCGAAAATATGTGGAAAGGAAGAGAAGAAGAAAAATTTAAAGGAAAAAAAAACGTTTGTCTACTACATACGCATCTGTTCAAAAATCGATAAATGGGGACGATAATAAAAAATAATAATAAAATGCTTATTCTTTCTGTTATTCATTCCTAGAAACACAAGGCAAACAAATATAAAGCTCGCTCATAACTTTACATTGTATAAAACGCCCTGCCTCTAATATTAATAAAGCGCAAACAATCCTTCGATTCCAAATATTAAAATCTAAGCTAATTTAAACATAAAATTCTGATTTCGAATATCTTTTATAATAATAATAATAATAATAATAATAAATAGAGACTCGAAGAGAATACAAATCAGTTGCCTTCATTCACTTTGCAATGAGAACAACTCAGCGGACCAAAATTCAACCACAAAATATAATACCACCCTTCTTGGTAAAAATTGGCAACTAGAATCATCTATTTTGCCAGCTATCGTACAAAATTGCTTCAATCATCGTATACAAACATGCAAATAAACTTATTTTTAACCAACGACCTATTAAAAAACACATATATAGGTCGTTGTTTTTAACAGTTTCTCAACAGTAGGCAAAGTGTTTAATTCAGATATGCAGATGTACACTTTGGGCTGCAAATTTTAATTCTTTAATATTATTAAGATTATTATATTCCTCGATTTACGATCCAAAGGATTTAACACCCTTAACAAGCACCCGGGTGAATATAGCGAAGCCAGGTTGTTTAGAGTAAATTTTAGAATTAACTAGATCAAAACTTTTTGGTCTCGATTCCCTTTTACACTTAAAATTTTCAAAGGACCTCCGAACTAAGGATTTAGTGCAAAACTTGGTCAAATAGGTTTTATCGATATGAATATTTATACTTAGTAAATTTATAAAATAATTGAAAAAAAAAATTGGGTCAACCACCAAATTTTCTCCAAACCCCCAAGAATTTTTCACGACTCCCTTGGGGTACAATTATTTAAAATGCAAATTGTAAATGCTTTTCACGCAGTAGGGTGTTTACTCATTTTGCGGCGGCAAAGCATTTTGCACGGAAATCCACTGCAAGGTTGCTAAAAACCTTCCCCGGACTACGTTAAAGCATCATGCAAAATTTGACACCCCTCGGTTTCGTGGTTGTAGAGATTATCGCGAACATATACACAGACACCGTATACAGTTCGTACTTTCATTAACACGCCTAGATAATACATGTATTTTGTAATACAAAATTTGTATAATCTTATTTTAGAAAATATGAAGCTTCCAACTATCGCTATATCGCCTAGCCATTACAAATTATGCAACAACTCAAAATTTTGAGATAAACTAGATTATTTATTATAAAACTTCTACTAGATCTTAATAATAATAGTTTTCCAAATTGTTGTTCATAGTATTGTATTTCTTATAAAGGTTAAAGGAGGCCTTACAGTATAAAAAATAAAAGTTTCCGATCAAAGCGGGAATAAATACCAAAACTATAGTCGACTCCACAGTGGTTTCTAAAATGTTGTACTACTGTAAGACCACTATTAAACTAGTTTTATTCTAATTAATCAACTGAAAATTTCGAATCGTTACATTATTGCACTAACAAGGCAATATTATCATATAGAAATAGCCGCACACATTTATTCAAGATTTTATAATAAATTTAGTAAAATACATAAGAATAACTATTTCTAATCATCTTTTACCTTTTCAATATTGATAATATCAAATAATTATTGGCCCTATCTGAAATTTAAATAAGCAGGAATCAGCCTACGCTTTGCTTGGATTTCCAAGCTTGTTAGTAAAGGGACAAATACAAATAGCGGAATTCGAACCCGCGATTCGCTGGTGTCGAGAGCGACAAATTAGCGTTCTCGGCCACCGGCTCTTAAACAATAAATATTAAATAATGTACGCCATAATAAATACAGCTTCTATGCTACTGTAATGATATCATTAAACAAGAAATCATAAAAATGACCGTCCTTTACCGATCTGCATAATAAAAATTACTCAGAACTTGTATTTTATTTTTAATTTTTTTTTCTAAATAATGAAATTCAAGCATTTAAAAATTAAATCAGAGATCTTAGATCAGAGTCGTTAATACATTTATTTGGCGTTGGAATTGCAAATATGGACTTCCCGAATTGTAATCGGAAAATTAATTTTAATCTAAACGATTTCCTCATTTTCAACAGAGTGCAACGACAGAGAAAATTTTGCCTATTTCAAAACTTGATTTTAAATTCTCACTTGCTATAGACAGTAATAAAAATCAATTCAGAGTAAAATAAAAATAAAGAATCACATAAATATTAATATTAAAATGCTGCAGAAACTCACATAAAATAATCAACTCTAAATACCGTACAAATTCGGATTTAATCTGTCAGACTAAGCTTGAACTAAGTCGAAAATATCTATAAAAATATTAATTAATTTTTATAATAAACTAGAAACGCAAAATTTCAAATCTATTTCAAGCAGTTCAATTAAAAAAAGAAATTTGATTACAGAACCTAATCGACAGAAAAAGAAGTCACTTTACGATATCGATCTACTGCTCGGCATATCAAAAATAAGTATTTATTTTCTCTTCTAGAAACAGTCTTAATTATATAATCCATTAACATTTAAAGGAGCGCAAGCTTTTATAGAAGACGTAACCAAAATGGCTTCGAACTCCACTTTTTATTGAATGAAGGAGGAAAAAGCGTTTTGTTCCTCTTTTATATTTATTCTATTTTTTTCTTCTTAACTTTTTGCGTGACCCAAACTCCAAGTTCAAGATCAAAATCTCCGAAAGGAAGGAAAAAAAAAAATTGACAAGGAAATCACAGGTTGACCCTAGCTTGCCATAGGAATCGATGTTAAAGAAACAAAATTTGCGATCCCAATCATAAACCGCATCTACAAGAAGAGCGCGCAAAATTGATAAACGTTACTACGAATTCAAGGAACATCCCTGATAAGGAATCCTGACCCAATTCCCCTTCGACAATCCCTGGAAAAATATGCAAATGAGTTCCTACTTAAGAAAAGGAGGGAATAAAGAGTAAAAGGTGTGGGATAGAAAGAAAGACATTCAGATCCCGGAAGCCCCGTAACCTTTGCTCCCAAAGGAATCGCTTAAGAACCAACTCCTCTCTCTCTCTCTCTAGCACTCAACTCTTCTATGTATAGAGAGAGGAAAAAAAAATTCCACATAAAAATATAAAATCAATCATTAATTCTTAAATAATAATAATAATAATTTTATTAATAATAAATAACAATAACAAAACAACGAAGCTATTAGCTTTCCTCCTTCAAGATCTTTAACCCAATCGGCGCTTCACCCAGAACGACTTCCTTCGGGGAGAAAATGACTTTAAATTGCAAATGCAAAAATCAAAATGACTACATCGCTAAGATAAATGACTACATCAATATGATACGCATGACCTTATTAGGCAACGAGGCAAAAAAAAACGGATAAAAATAAATAATAAAACAATTTCTTTTTTTCTTTAAACGAAATCGTTTACTCGAGTTACTCCGAAAATGGCTTCCTCGAACTCGGGGTTCGGGAAAGTGAAAATAAAACGTGGGTAAAGTGGGGGGGATAAAAGAATAGAAAAGAGGGGGTATGGGTTGGTCCTTGAATGAGAGTGAAAGGAACGAGGAAAAAAATATAAGGGAATTCTTTCCAGGATGTAAAAAACCCTTACATCCGTCTTCCCGCTTTGACCACGAGGCATGAAATGGGTGAAAATAGTCTAAAGTTCAATATATAGGACTTTTAATATCTAAATTAAATATATAATATTTAGGTGATTCATAATGTGTGTAACAAAAGTTTGACAGCTTGTTGTGGATGTCAGGCTGGGCATAAAAATGTCCTTTGAACATAGGCCGTATTCCAATTAGAAACAGAATTACAGATACAAATCAAAATATTATTAATGTAATAGCAAAAGGTAAATAAAACACACGTATATGAACTTATAAAATTGGTCTCTTGAGCTAGAATACAAGCACGAATACACTTACGAATCAAACACTATAAACTATGTCATCGTTATTGCATAGAATAACGTTGGCCGTATCAATTATCCGTTGGAGTTACTATTGATCACGAGTATTGATGCCAAGCTATAATTTAGCAGTTTGAGAGGACGCTACTAAAGGTAAAAACCTCCGAGGATTTAGATCAGGGGACTCCGGAAGCCAAGCGAAGGGACCTACACGACCAACCCATCCATCTTTTGGAACAATGAATGCATCAGGTTGGGAAAATTGTATTAACTTTGACTTTCTCAACATCAAACAATGATTGTCAATTATTAATGAACAGTATTCTGTGTTGTTTATAATGATAACCAATGCAATGTGATTTCTTATAGTTCTATAATGAAGCAAACTAGGATTTCTTCACATTATTAATAGAAAACTGGAAATCTCTCCTCCAACACCGATTATATCCATCTTCACACACTTTTAAACACTGAAAACTCTGGCTGACAGAAGAATAGACCTACTCTTTCTTTTTGAACTTAACTGAATTCCAAAGTTGACTGTTTTAATTTACTCGAATCGATTCCTATCCGTAACTCTAACTAAATCACTAGGAATAAATACCATTTCATGTAGAGAACTCCGTATTCATTAATAATTATATCTTAAATTCACCAATTAGATGCCTCTTCAGGAATGCTAATTCCTATGCTTATTCTATTATTGATTATTGTATTTATTCAGTTCATTGCTATATTTATTTATATCATTGCCTTTATGAACATTTTGTAATTTATGGTTCTATTAAATAACTTTCTTTTGTAAATGGGCATCCCCGTAAATAAATAAATCACTTAATATGCCTAAGTTTGTTACACTCATTGTGAACCACCCTGTTTAAATATATTTTTTTAATTTTTCTGAAAATATACACAGAAGCATAACGTGTGTACGTTTCTGCAAGTAATGTATAACATAGGTACGTGATACGAGGGTAGGACAAACACTCAGGTTCAAGACCTCCAAAGCAAAAGCACAAGGGACATAAATAAGCCTCAATTTTTAGATCATTTTTATCAAATTATCCGAAAATTTAGTGGGAGAGGGGGGTAGTCTTTAAAAAAAAATATTTTCTGAGATTAAATTTACAGCATAATATATATTTTTTTAAATTCGTGTTAATCGTTCTTATTAAGGAATTATTCGTACATTCGGAATAGGTTCGGTAAATTAAACTTAGGAAAAAATTTTCTAAATCAGTAGATTTCTATTTTTTAAAATTTTTCAGATGATTTGAAAAGCCCTAACCTAACTTAACCTGACCTAAACATGATGATGAGGAGATCTTAAGTACAGGAGCTGTATCCTACATTTTGAGTTGTTTTTTTTAAACTGCTAAAATTCAAACAAATATGAGATCTCGTATCGTAACCCTTACACATAAGAAGATTCTCAAGTCCATGTCAAGAAGACAGAAACGACTAGGAAAGCCAACAGCCGCCGCCGATCCGTCTCGGATACCGACGCAATTACCCGCCATTTGTCCCGCTCTATTTCACCGCCGGACCGATAAGCATCGGCCGAAAAGGTCCACCAGACACGGCGTCGCTTCTTCTCCATCATCCGAAGCTGTCGTCGGGAAGGGAAACCAGCAAACGACACACTGTCACTCGAACTGAAAAGAGCTTTTTATCGTCAATCTGATTATATTTCAGAGTCCTCTCTCTCTCCTTTCGGGGAAAAGAGAAAATGACGGCTGACTGTCAGAATCTTGTCGAGATGACAACGCCCATCGGCTCACACACGCTTCACGACCCGCGATATCGGAATCCAATTGAGAACTACGCGCACGGCTCTATCGCGGCAATTCCTAAAACAAAATTTTAACAAACCCTAACACAAAAGTAGTAGTAAGCTAAAAGCGCCCTACTTTCGGACTACTGCTCAAAAAAAAAACAAAAAAAAAACTGGCGTGCGCGTTTAATATTTAAAAATTTTTTAAACCTTAATAACAATAATAATAATAATGAACGAGAGCGAAAAATTTCTCTCCCAACAAAGGCAACCTTGAATCGTAACAGTCAAGTCGTCGTCGAAAAAGGCAATTATATTCAAATGAACGCTTGGTGGAGGCCACGTGGGGGTAGTCGAGTCGACAACAAGCACGCGCAAATTAAAATAAAATATTAGGAGGAAAAAAAATTAAATTCCTCGCTTAGCTATAAATAAATTTCGATTCAATCAAGAAGGTTGGGGCTTAGAAGGTGGGAGCATGGAGGATCCGTGCATGTTCATTAAAAGAAGCTGGTTCCATTCATTGATTATAAGCGAACACGTGGCTATTGACCACTACGGCGGCAACACGCAATCGGTCGACTTAAGCAACAAAGCTCAAGAAAGAAGGTACACAAAGTGTCTTTCAGAGGCCATTCCCTTCGCCATTTTAGGCATAAATAAAATATGCATTACACCTTCGATATGTACAGAATGTAACAAAAACAGTAATCTGGCTATATAATCAATTCCTACACCTATTAATTGGTTATAGATATCTACTAAGCGCTTACTTAGATTTATTTACTTAGTCAGTCAGGTTAAACGAGTAACACCAAAACGCGCTGAGGAATCAATACATACAATCTTAGCAAATGTATAACAAAATACATTTCTGAGCTCATCAGATCCGGGACCGCAACCTCACACGGAGCTCAAAATTACCGTATCTATTTTGCTGACACCCGTCTTCCACTCTCTGTTAAAGATTCTCAATATCTAAACAGGAGTGGAATAAACAACAATAGATTTTTAGATCTCCCCATCCATAAATATCAATAGAATTGTTATCGGAAGATCCAGCAGATCATGCTATAGGTCATTCACTATAGAATTATAGGTTAAAGGTGGCTATAATTTTCCAATAACTTGCTGCTTTTGGCTCACTCTGTAATATATGATACGTTTATGAATGGGGAAAGTTTTGGTCTAAATGGCAAAAAGATAGGTGAAGAGTGTTTGACAGGAATCTCAAGCTAGGTAACCCAGAAAAAAATAAATGCACACAATGTACATGATCATTTTGAACAGTACGGAATCAAGTGGATAGTTGTGAATTAACAGAAGGTTACCTCAACAAGATGGGGCAACGTGGCACGTATCGGCATGAACATGTCAGAAACTGAGTCCTTTTTTCGGCAAAAGGGTAATTTCAGAGAAGCTTCGTCACACAGTATCACTCAACAATGGTAACTATCCTTTATTACTGACAACGTGAAGAAGTGTATTCCGTTTCTACTTTAGGACATGTGACTCAACAAAAACAGTAGCTTACCAGACAAATGCTACTAAATATTCCAATGCGGCTACTAAAATATAGTTCGCGGCACCCATCAATTCCAAGGAATTTTGATGAACAAATTCTCAGTAACTGAATTGACTTAAAATACCAGTTTACACGAAAACCCAAGAACTTTTAATGATATGTGGTACTTTATTACAGACCACACTGAACTTATCCTACAATCCTGACATTACTTCAAGTTTCCAGTGTGCGTGTCCATTGCACCTTGTGAAAACACATTTTTTTCCAGAAACAAACCAAAACCTCTCAAAGGAACTGCTTGGGTATGGCAGCCTATCAACACTTATAAAGTGCAATCATTGTTGTTCTATAACCGACTCCAAAGCAGCAATGCACGATTGATATCAAAACTTACATAAGCCTCACCAAAAGTACTCTGGATAACTTGGGAATTTGTTTCTACTCGAGTTAACACTACTTTGTAACTCCGTATTAATATCGGAAACTGAATTTTGTTATTAGGCTACTAGAATTTGAATACCTTGTATCCAATTGCCTAGCCCCGTTTATATAAACTTTTTCCTTATTTTTTTAGTTATAGAAACAGACTACGTCTAATCAGCCCACTATTTTTGCTATACTTACGTTTTCTGAATTTCCAAGAAATGCCCCCCCCCCCCCCGAGACCTTTGAAATCTATACTAGACGCTTTTCCAAAGTTTTCCTATCACTAAAGCTAAGCAAGTGCAAGCATCCTATACATTCCAACGAGCATCAATAACCTATTGATACCTCAACACTAAAAGCTCTTCCATCCTCTCAATAAGGAATTCCCTACAATTATTCCAACACAAAAGCTCGTGCCGACAATAGTTTACAATGTCAATTTATGTGAAGCTGAGGTTCAACCACATCAGTGTGTATTCAAATCGCAGATTTTTTTTTTCATTTCCATTCTTTATTATTCTCCGTGACGTAACGTTCGCATTGAAGAAGTTACACAATTAGGCCCGTGAATGAAACAAGATCGACAAGGAAAAGTCACTTTTCCAGCACAAAATCTGCTCAACCCTGTCATCGCGCATAGGAATCTCAATGGGTCTTTGTTTAGCTAGTGAATGAAAGGAGAGGAAAATGAACTTTAATAGTTGTTGTAGTAGTCGTAGTAGTAGTATTAAGAATAATAACGACAGTAACAAAATAATTTATCTGTACACACATACACCCACACAAAAACACGTTATCTCATTTACTATTGCGACAAAGCAACTGAATGATCCAAAGCTGACTTCAAAATCAATGCAAAGTCCAACCAAAAAGAAAATTTCTCTCTCAACACGACCTTTTACATTTTCCTGCCTGTCACGTCGAATCCTGTCGATTTATTCCCTTCGACCACCCCTCTCTTCTTTCTCCTGCAAAAGGACCCACCTCCCGTTTGACTGAGCGATGATTTGTGAAGGTGTGCGAGTTCACGACTTGGAACATGTCTCCAGTGTCACTCTCGCTCGGCAGAACGCTCCCTCGTCACAGACACCCCCCCTTTTCATTCTTGTTTTTTATTATCCCCCTTTGCTTTACCTATGGCCTCCACCTAAGCCACCTGGATGGGTTCCTCGAGGAGGGGGTATTTTCCGCCGGGATTCTCCCCCCCCCCCCCCCCCAGGCAGCCTGGGGTCCCAGCGAGAGTGGGTGGGGGTAAAAGGGAAGCCGTTTGTTTTGTGGAGAAAATTCTCGGCGCAAACACGAGGCGAATGCTTAAAAAATTGTGAAAAAAAAAATTCAAGCGATTATTTCGCGTGCGTCATAATTGTAAAAATATAATTTTTTGTACGGTTAAGTTGATAAATTAGTTGGTAAAATAATCTCCTTTTATATTATGTAAAATAAATAAATTGAAAATAAAATATAGAAGAAAATTTCTCAGCCTGGACTTCACTTCAAACCAGGAACTTGCGGCTAATCGCACCAACGCTCTAACCAATTAGGCCAGTGTGGACTGGATTACGCTATTGTACATGTCCTTTGGGCTGGTAAGAGCCCAGTCTGTGGAATTTTATCTTCTGTTCTCATTAAATTTAAACACCTGAATCTTGACAGACACCACCAGTTATTCTTTAATAAATTGAAAGTTCACCAAACGTCCAGAAGATTCAGGGTTGATAATAACTTGTCTGTTGTTGGAAATTTACTTCGCACTCCTTGTCGTGTTCTTGAAGTCGATTAGGTTAGGTTATGTTAGAAAGTTCAACAAACTTCTTCTTCAAAAAATCAACATCAATTTTGTAAGAAGCACAACAACTAATGTGAAGAAGTAAATTCCAAACTACAGACAAGTGATATCAACCCTGAATTTTTTGGACTGATGGATTTTCAATTTATTATCTTCCTCAACTCATTATATTGATTCTAGCCCAGGTTGATTTAAAGACCCTGTCCTAGCCTCTTTGTTGGTTAAGCTTAGGTTTAGGACTTCTACCATGGCATTGTTTCTCTTCTAGTAAATAAACTGCCAATTATAATTATTAATAACTTGTTTTTTCACTTATATTGTACTAGCTAATTATTAGGATTTCTGATTATAATTGACTTAAGGTCCCAATTAATATGTAACCCTGAATTAAATCTGTTCTGGGTAAATAACATACTTCTGCGACCCCTGGGTCCTAACTAGTCGGTCTTTGACCATACTGAGCCCAGGCGGCTGCAACTGTATATGAACCATTAACAAATAAACTCATTATTTTCTTCTTGAAGTCACTTGGTCTTTATACAGTCAATGGATATGGATAAGATTGAGGCTTACAGTACTGCACATTTATGACGATGAACGACTTCAATGAGTACATAAGAAAGCTTGTGTGAACAGTTTTTAAATAGCGAACAATACAGAACTGTATGTATGCGAATGTCTATCTTTTTAACAGTTCCATGTACGAAAACTTAAAATTAACATTCCAATTTAAAATTCCAACTAATAAATTTAATACATTCATGTTAATTTTAAATTTTCATACAGGGAAGTTATTAAAAAGATAAAATTCTATTTTCTATTAATTAACTTAAAAATTATATGAATGCATTATAGATCAAATCACTTTATATAACAATAACACGAACAATTCTTCGTGCCTGGTCTTTTTAAACATCAAGTTTTATGTTTAAAACAATGCTTCTTGACTATACGCAAAATCAGCAATAACAAACAATCGTGATCTGGTCAGTTGCGGCCGGCATCGGTCAGACTTTTTTTTAGACACTGCCTTAGTTATATTATAATTTGGAAAAATGAAATAAATAATATAATAAATGTGAATAGCATTCAAATTTAAAGTACAAGGCTTAACGGATGAAGTAATAGATAGATATCGAATATTAACTGGCTATTCACTCGTCAATCATCATCAATATGCAGTACTTTAAGGCCTTTATCTTATTGATTACTTTTTTCAATTTATTTATTTCATTTATTTCTTAATATAAAAGGAGAATATTTCATCAACCTAATTACCAACTTAACTATACAGAATTACATTTTTTTTTGCTTTTGATTAATTAAATAAAAAAAATATTTAAAAATCAATTCCAAAAACCCTTTCTATCTCCCTCATCTAATAACAAGCTCAATTTGGCCAATACCCAAGATTAGAATCACAATTTTATCTCCTGGTACACAAAGTCTCTTCCACGACTCCTTTCTGATGTAGCTTTTCTATAAAAAAAAAAATATATACCCCCTGGGCAGAAGAATCCCACAAAACGAACAGTTTCCCTCCTACAACGTACGACGCTGGTTTGCGGTGTCGTGTCCCGATAGCTCATTCGATTAAACTCACAAGGGGGTACCTTAATAACAATTATTCCGCCATTAAAATATTCAAGAAAAAAAAGTCTCTCCAAAATGAAAATACAATTTAAAATTCAATCAATTCCACCCCCAAATCAAACAGAGCCCAGCGGGAGTGTCAAAAGCCGTCGTTGGTTACCCCCAACCGACGAGGAAGGGAGCTGGGCGTTTGTGATGGATCTAGAAATACAATATTTGTGTTGGTTAGTGTTGAATTAATTAAATAATTAATTAATTAATTAGCAATTACAGACAACACAGTTTAGGCTTATTCCAGACTTCCTAACCCAACGTGGGAGAAGCCATATGTCAAATTAATAATAAGAGAGTAGTAGGGTAGACATAGACAGTGGTGAACACCCACCCACGTTATTAATCTTGTTCCTTCTCTTGCTCCTGGATTTTTACACGTATTTTAAACGGTTCCCCCTATCACCTGTGCCTACCCCCACCTCCTCCCATTATCGTCATCTGTCACCGGAGATGACTCACAATCGATAGACACAGGTAAGAGCAATGCGCGTCACGTGACCCGTTCCATCATCAGATATATATTCTAAATATAATCGTAGGCGCAAATTGATCGTCCTAATTGGATGAACTGTAAATAAAGCGATTTGGCAAGATTTCTATCTCCAACACGCTGTCAAATTACGCTCTCAATCGACTACTACTGCTACCACCAAGGAGGTCGTAAACAATTTTTTATTGTTAATTAAGATGTACAACTTTTATATAAATAAAAAAAAATAGACTTAAAAATTAACATTTTTAATCCGAGATAATAACTTCCATAAAACAAAAAAACAAAAACGAAGCGCTGATGCCTTGCGGCCATTTCCAGAGAATCGAATCGAAATCGCGGCTCCTTGGGATCAGGAAATATTATATATAAATAAATAAATAACAAATATAATAGACCTACCCTATTAAAAATAACAAACCTATAATTAAGTACTACTATTTTAAAATATTAATATTCTTTTGTGTTATAAAATCGCGACTTAATCTAGAAAATCCCGCGAAGGAACAACCTTAACCCAGCTTAACCCGGGTGGCAAGTGAACTGAAGCTACCTCGACTTTCAAAAACGATCCAATCAAAGTCGAAGGAAAAAAAAGAAAAAGCTCATCACGATGACACCTGTCGTCTAGAATAAACTCATTAAATCAATAGTAATCAAAAGGCAACTTTAAAGTAATCAGCTCAAAGTCTGCCGATCTACACAGAGCGCAATCCTTAAACCTCCTAAGTGTAGCCCTAGACCTCCCAATTACATATCCTCTTCATAAGCTAATAACACTCTCTATAGATATAAATTCAAATATACATTATTATTATTAATGCAAAGGCAACAACCTAAGAAACAAATTTCAGCACTCTCATTACAAGGCGCCGCCCAAAATCGGGTTTCTACCCTCACCTCCTCAGTACAACTCTCTGCAAAGTGTATATACTACATACACTGCACACATATATAAAAATATATAGAAAAAAGGACGTTTGATATAATTAAAAAATAATTACTTTCCCTCTCTCTCTCTCTCTTTATCCCGACATGTGTTTCAGCTCGGCTTCCCTATCGCTCCGTCCGCCGGTTGCCGGGCCAGCGAGCCATGATTCCGGGCGGGAGAGCGGGGCGTCGGCTCCGGGGCCATTAATGAGGCAATGGATGACGGCCTCGGAGGGAGAGAAAACAAGAACCCTAAGCAACCGTTATCATCATACTCAGTATATTTTTCTAACAACAACCCATACCCAATTATTACAACTACAGAAAAACGTTTTTATTACTTTGAAACTTGGCTCCATCTCTTTATCCGCTCGAATGGTGAGAGACTTCAATACTCACAAACTTGACTTGGGAAATTTCATTCCAAGCACACACTTCTTATTCATTATTATTAACAATTACCCTTCCAAAATATTATTTAAAATAATTTTTTTGTTAATAATAAATAAATATTCAAGATTACATTTAAGTACTCATTTCCTCTCCTTTCCTGTATTATTTGAAATCCATATAATTAACGTGTCAATACGTAGGAAGCGAGCTATGTGTATAAATGTCTTATAATTACACATTCATCTCAATCCCCTTAAGATATAGGACTGCTACAGCGTGTCGGGATACATAACTTACACAGCTACCATACAAGAAGACATTCCTCAAAAACTCCTCTAATGAAGACATTCCGACAATCCCAAACGCGCATACAGTTCCTTCAGACGAAGGAGGTTTCACGAACGCCCCCTCACGTACGGTGGCGCACGTGCACGAGGCTTAATTAGCACTGTTGAAGCGTGTCTTCAGCCTCCTCCTCCACCTCCTCCTTGGACGGCCTCGGCCTAATCCGTCGCAATTGCACCGCTACGCCTCAGTAAGCCCCGCCGCTTGTCATTCGCTAACGACTTCGTTTAATACAAATCCCAGAAAAAAAAAGTACCACCAGGATGGGGAGACGGAAATACAAAAACTAAACTAAATTCTGCCTATAAATATATATTCTGAGCGTGCATCTAATACAGCCAGCACGAGCAAGAAGTCCGACTCTGAAGAAAATTTTCTCAACGGAAGAGGAAAATGCATCTCAATGACATGGTCAGTCTGAGGAAGTCGTTAGCTTTAATGTAACCAAGTTCGCTTAATCGAATTTAATAGTCAAGAAAGTGATACCTAATATGTCACGACTACTATTAACTAGGTAGTTAACCTTAGTTAACCGGCCAAGTAAACTACATAGTTCCACCTAGAAATCTCTCAAAAGCAAACGACAAAAACTAGATTCCTATCACAAAATCTTTAAACCTATCATCCAGAATACGAGATCCTCGACTACAACCTAACAAAGAGCACAAGTACACCATCAAGCCCCAAATAACCCAAAGCCAGTCCTTGATAAGCGGCAACGCCCACAAGTTCGTCCGCTCGCAAGACTCCCTCGTTAAAAATAATAGTAATCATTAACAAAACCGGGAAGAAGGAGAAGTATTTCACCAGGACCAGGATAACAGCAACAAACAAGTGTAGCTAAAATCCACCCAACAACTTCCTTCGAGTGTATCCACCAACCCCACTGACAATGGAAAGCGCCATCACTCCTCGTTGTAATTACCATAGAAATTGATGGACTGGCCCGATATCGAATGGAAACGGCCTCGTCTTAGCACACACAGAAATACACACATATATACACACACTCACACGAGCTCATAGAGCATGCAATCCTAACTACTGTGTAAATGCTGCTGCAGCCATAAAAAAAAAAAAATAAAACAACGCACGCCAACAACAAGAACAAAAAGGGAGTCATACTAGGTGACGTCCTTATATCTAATTCAAAACGACCCCCCTAGATTCATTGATAAGTAATCTGCACATATTCATAATCACTTTTTAGTTTTTAAAAAATTCAAAAATATTTTTATAATTTTTATATTAAAAAAAATTATTTCTTCTGTCAACCGTTTGCGAGAGGAGCAGCCATTCGACTGACGCGACAGGTGGAGGGAGGAAACCGCAAATTACTGGCTGTTGCACGTGAAGGAAACAACACTAACAGCAGCAGGAAAGGAAACGGGAGAGCTAGAGAGGGGGTAGAATACAACAAATTTATATATTTATATATAAATAAATAAATATGCATCATGTGGACATAAAAGCCAAACGGCTGAGCCCGAAAAGCCGCGGAAGGATAGCGCAATCGGTCGGCGGCGGCTGTTGCTACTTTAGCGCGGGGAAAGGAAAATAATAATAATATGCCTCCTTCCTCACCTGTTTTTAAGAAAAAAAAATTTATAACCCTAAAACTCTAAATGTTTAATTCTAAAACAAATGAAAATAAATAAAGAACTTTATAGTAAAAGTGAATCGTCCCGATCTCGGCTACCTGAGCGTAGACTTCCCGTTTTAAGTATAATCTCAAATAACTATAATTAATTAAAATAAATAAATAAATGTAGCTTGAGGTCTCTCATTGTGATTACAAATAAATAATATATAGGATTTGCAAAAATCCATTTGATTACTGAAAATATCCATTAACCGGCTTCACCTTTTGTGATACCTTGCTTTATCAAGGTGATGGAAGGAAGGAAGGAATGGCTGTGGCAAGTTGCGTTTACTTAATTAGCTGTTTATTATAAAACCAATCACGATATTTCATATAATTCAATATCAAATGCAACTTGCAGCCATTCCGTCTTCCATCACCTTGAAAAAGCCGGGTACAAAATAGCGAAACCGGTTAGTGGATAATTTCACTTATAAAATATACTGCAAGGCCTCTATATCTTTTCTAAAAAAAAAAAGACAATAAATTTAAATCTAATAAAAGCCTTAGTACAATACCTAAAGGGGCTTCCTCAATATTAGAAAATTATCAAACTACGGAACTTGAATCTCCACACTAGGGAACCGCAGGTCTATTTCCATAAATCGTGCCCCTCGAATTAGAATAACTAACTAATAGTTTCTATTAACTAATTTTATTAAATAAAACTATATTTCTAATATTCCCGCGTACCCTTGTATAGAAATCATTTACATAGACGATAACCAATTCCTTTAGGCTCTTGGTTTGAATACTCTAACGGCTATGATTCCAGTTAACTCCATCCCATAATAACAACAATAATAATTTCAGTGTATTTGGTCCATATCAACAGCATAATGTCAACAAGGATATAAAATCATAGATCCTAATCTGGAGGCCGCCGAGATTACCGTATTTTTATTTGCATCTATTTTTATAGGAAATTTCTACCAAAGATTTTTAAACAACGTCAAACCAACCTATTAAAATGCCCGATTTTGTTCAAAGTGAAATAGGAGATCGCAAGTTACTTAACTTTTCGAAAAAGTTTAAGAACCACTGATATCGACACAGAAAAATAACAAGTAAAAAAGCATACAGACCCAAAAATAAAATTACAGAAAATTTAAAATGTTAAATCACTGAAAAAAAAAAAGTCAATGTTCTGAGATTTGTTGTAAGTAATTTGCATTTAGAAGACCTTTGAGCATGAAAGCTACGGATAACTTTGGACGAAACTCTCATATGCGTATTGACATAAAATTAGATCTGTAATATGAAATACACCATGTCAACAATACCTTAATAATATTAATAAAATTTTAACATATTCTAACAGTTCTATAGCTATCCCCCAAAGCTATTCAAAATTCTTGACGTTACTTAAACCAACAATCGTCTAATCCTCTCATCTAACTCAGAAAAATAACTCGTTTTACGTCAGAAAAATAATAAAATTTTAAAATTCTAAAAATCCGATCCACATTCACACTAAATTTATCTTTTCTAAAAAAAAATCTATCCTAAAAAGATATCCTGGAGGTCGTTATTTTCAAACACTTAAAACAGTTTCCGAAGCCAATCGGATGATGACAAGAACTTCGCTCATAATCAACACACGAATACACAATGCGCTAGTCTTTACAAAAGCTTTGAATAACAATAATATGCAAAAAAGCTCTTAATTACTTAATTAAACGGCTGCTCATTACAGATTTCTTATCTCCTTTCAATGTCCTTTTTTCCATAGACAATACTAATAAAAGGTTAGTCGACAACTCTAATCGGATTCAATTGTTTCCGAATGCAAATACACTGCATTTTGCCGATTGTTCAGGTAAATCGCTAAAATTCGGAATAATAATATGATAATAAATAAATTTTTAAAAAAATAGGAGGAAGGAGGTGGTGGTGGAGTTTCGATTATTAAATTGGACGGGAAGCACTGGGGTGTCATGGCGGGCGAGTCGTCCAGCCTTGGTTCCCTCGACACCCACGCAAAACGCTTCCCGGGGAGCACGGCCCTCTCGTCCCGGAGATATGCTTTACCTGCCGCCAGCAAACAGGAAAAGCCAAATGACTCTCACTCTGCCTTCGAACTTCCCTTCCCAAAAGCCCATCTCTCGCTGTGTATGCTGGTGTCCGACGAGGCCACGCTCAATTCCACTTCCGCTCGTACTCCGTGGCCACCATGCATATCACCGGAGTGAGAAAACGCCGCCGAATGAGTCACGTGGTTTCGCAGCCCCAAACTCACGTCGGACGACTTATTTACATAGGCCTTTTTTTTTTTTTTGTCAAACGTAATATTCTTTTCTATTTATTCATTCCAAATAGCTCCAGCCTTCACTAACGACTGCAAACAAAACTTTCTGAGCTGAAATTCCTAGCAGCAAACTGATCCGTAGAAAGCGAATTCACGCTAAAGCTGGACTACACAGAACTTCACCGAATATTTTAATAAAAATTTGCAAATAATAAAAAATAAAATTATAAAAAAAACTAGTCTTTCTCTGATAATGTATTCTAACATAATTAGTTCGTTAAAGACTGGAGCAATATGCCCGCAACATGTTGACTCGCTAAAAAAATTAAAAATCAAATCCCCTACAGATAATATCCACTCAGAAGTTAAACTTTCCCATTTCTCTGGAATGGAATGCCCTACCAATTGAGATTAAAAAACCAAATATTCTATTACAATTCGCAAACTATAATCATAGTACACAACATGGAAAGAGAATCATTAAGAATTACATAATTCAACAACAGCGTGATCAAAATGATTAATATGTAAAACTTTCCTATATACTTTTCCCTTTCTGGACTTTTGTATAGTTCCCACTGTGCGCAGATAATGAAATAAATAAATAAATATAATAAAGAAATATCCATGATACAAACCCTGAAAAAGTAATAATTTTAACAATTTACCCATTTTTAAATTTTATTTATTTATTTATTTGTTTATTAACGAAAAGCAAAGCCTTAGGCAGTGCAAAAGAAAATCAAAATTAAGAAAATTCAAAATTGTGTAAATTCATGCTTGCTCATAGAGCCATTATGGTTACAATATGTGTAAGTAAAATATTAATTTTATGTTTTGTAAATAAAATAAAAATTAATAATAAAAATAATTAAATTAAATTTTTTTATTATTGATTGACTGTTGTGGGTGTACATGTAGAGAAAGAAAGCTGTTTCTTTATATCATATATAAATATTAATAATGGTTTTAAGTTTAAATTTCTGTCTCAATAATGTAATGAGATTTTAACTTGCTTTGATGAAGATTTTGATGTTTTAAATGTTTTTCGCAATGTATGGGGCAATAGAGTCTTTGCAGGCTTTTGCTGTTGACTTGATTCTTTTTCTCGTGTTTGTTTTTGAGAAATAAATTTCAATTTAATAATAATAATAATAATAATATCTTCATAATGCGAAGAAGCTCTTTACATTTTTTTAAAAATAGATTAATTAATCCGTAACTGAAGTCCAATCAATCAGATTCTTCCGAAAAACTAGTCTCTAGCTAATACCTATACACCTTTCTGATAGAAATATGAAACCTCATGTCTATAAGAATTGTAAATTTAACGGAAAACTTACCCTCTGACCATCTTTCAAGCGTACAAATCAATGAAAAAACAAACAGTATTTTTACATAACAAAGAGAGGCTGAATGAAATAGATTGAATAGCCGATCAATAAATCGGATAAAACAGTAACTTTTGATTCAAGAACAAAATTTTGGTACTCTCTATATACCCTAACTGTCTTTTAGAAACAGAATACTACTAACATTCATCTAATCCCCAGTTGAAAATAGGCAATTCAAAGCGTCGCCCGTTGTCGTCTATTAATTCATTGGCTGTTAATTGCTCGAGTGTTTTTCCACTACCGACACGTCGTTCTCGAGTTAGCACCCCAAACTCAGCCTCCTTTCTTTTCTTTACTTATATATGTACAACACACTCACACACACGAGTAGAAGACAGGGGTGTTAAGTCTCCCTGAGGGAGTTTCCAGTGAGGGGTAGATAGCCATCGGGATTCAAACTGTTTATGGCTAAAAATCTCAGTTCGAGGGCGACACTTTTAACGGGGGAACCGCCGACGGCCATTGTCGTCCAGCACCTCGTAAAAACCAATCCTCTTCGTGTTTACAGGTGAGAAAGGTTTTTTCGGTGGGGTGGGACGAGAAACGACTCGAGACAGACAGAGAAAGAAAAGAACAATTTAAAAAAATTTAACTTTCTTCTTCTTCCCCTTCTCGCATATTACACAGTCCAAGCAACGTTTTAATTACTCAGATTTCTCTGACAATGATGATCATGATAAGAACGGCCACACCGCAACTGCAAATGAGTTGGCAGCGAAAATGAATATTCGTGATGGTACTGTACTAGATCTATATATACATAGAGAGAAACGAGCTATAAAAGAATTGTACAGTAGTTGAATAATGTTTTTCAAATATAAAAATACAAATTTAGAAAAACTATTTAGCCTCAGAAAACTTGTTAGAAAGTGGTTCCCGCCCTTACCATAAACTATTTATTACTAATATAGTGTTTGAGTGGAACTTTTGTACAACATTATTCTTCGTACCCCTAAATGTCCTTAGTTTAGAATACTCTTTCACTTACATCCTTCATATACAAGTAACAATAAAAGCTTGAAACTATAGACAAAAATTGACCAGAATATTATCAAATAAAGAAACCCCAAATCCACATAGAAGTAACTTTAATGACTCGAATTGTACATTTCACTCACTGATAAAGGAGGCTGAGCCCCAGAAATGTACATTCGAGTCATTAAAGATACGTCTACATGGATTTGTGGTTCCCTTATTTGTTCACATTTCTTCATATCGTCGTTGTCAAACCAATATCTGCTATGTGCACTTTTTCGAAATTTCAATATTTTGATCCTTGCAACGAGTTCAGTAACCAAACTTGCATAGAAAAGAACTGCTATGTGCTTATAACCACTATACGATGAACCATGACCACTTTATAAAATATGCTATGTGCAGCAGCTAGAATATTGTTAAATAAAAAAAAAAAAAAACTGCTATGTGATAGTATATTACATTGTTACATTTCAATGCTAAAAAGGCAAATAATATTATGTTTAATATCAATAACTTCAATTTGAAATAGTTTTTAAAATTTTTACAGAATTTTTTTTTTCAATATCTCAAAATCAGATATTGATTTGACAACGACGATCTCAAAAAAGAAAAATTGGAGCAATAAGCTTGAGATACAACAATGCAAGCAAATTTTTCAAAAACTGTACACGAAGTAATCTTCCTAATCCGCCTTCTCATCCTTCTATAGCTATTATAGGCACAAAAGTCTAACTCATGTAAAGTTAACTTTTAACACTCAACATAACCTAAACTGTAAATGTAAGCACTGTACTTCTAGTATAAGGTAATTCTAAAAGAGATCTCGGATAGAAGCTTACAATAAACTGGAGTACATGGCTTCCATTTAGCTATCCATTTTGTCTTATGCAAGCCAAATTCGAATAATAGTCTTCAATATAAGCAAACATTGATAACAAGTAATACAGTTACATGTAATATTAACAACATATGCTTCTCAATTTTAGTATATAAAAGTAAACATAAGAAAAGAAACACAAAACAAAAGCATTTCAAAAATAAATAAATAAATAAATAAATAAATAAATAAATAAATAATAAATAAAATTTAATTTCTCATGGAGAACACTTCAATAGCACCAGACATCAAATTCTAAATTTAATTGAAATACTTACATTTCAATTTCCATATTGTCTATTTATTTGTTTATTTATTTTTCTTTCTTTTTATTGGTTACATGTTTACTTTAATATAATGTTAAGAAGCAAATATTGTTAACATTAAGAGACTAAAAAAAAATGGGGTCTCCTTTTATAAAACCCACTTTCAACTATAATAAGTTCTTTATAAAAAAAAAAATATTTTAAACAACCCGCTAATCAATCCTAGCTGACCAAAGGAGGAAAGGAAAAAAAAAGTCACATTCCCACATACGCTTTCGAACCATCTCCATTTGATTAACAAAACTGAACGATGACCTTTAACCTCCAAACCACATGGTAAAAAAAAAATAAGGGAATAAAGTAAAAAGAGAAAAAAAACAACATATGACCTAAACAGTACAACCCCTACAACAACAACAATAACGACACAGAAGGGGGCTATTATAAAGCGAAGGTGTCACTTCAGGAAAAAGTTAACAACTCCAATAGTGTGATTGGGAGGGTTTGGGAAGTGAAATAACAGCAACAACAGTTTCCCCCCATCCTTAGCCTAAATCTCAGCGTCAACTTTTTTTGTACGTTTTACAACCCCCAATTCCCTCTTCTTATATATTCGCTGTAACATTGCGCTTAAGCATATTCATAAGTATAATCATTACCAAACTGTTATTATGAGATTATTAATTAATGAATGAATATAAAAACTTAATTACTGAAAAATCTGTTCACTAATTCTATATTAATGAATTGTATTATTATTATCATCATTATGAATATAATAAAAATGTATAAAATAAAATTATTATTATTATTAATATTAAAAATATTAAAATAAACTAAATAAATAAATAAAAAAAAACGAAAAGAAAGTGAATTGGGTTTTTTTCAAAATTCTTTCAATTTATTCTTGTATTTTGAAGGAAAAAAAAATTGGTGAAAAGGAAATAGTTAATTAATCAAATTTTTTTCAGGTTTTTTTTTTTCATTAATAACAGATTAAAAGATATGGTGCAGATATTTACAAGATGATAATTTACTTCTTTTTCAATAACGGGGGGTTCGGGGAAGGGGGGGGGAGGGGGTTAAGGAATTTTCATATTTTTCTGTTGTTTCAAGGGACAGGGATAATCATCAATGTTCGTCATCAATATAATCACTTTCAATAGGACATGGGAATTTTTTGGAAGAAGAAAAATTATATATTAGAAATTAATAAATAAATAATAATAATACTTTAAAAAAATCCCACTCATCAAAAACGCGGAGAAGCAATAATAATAATAATAATAATAATAATAATAATAATAATAAATTAATTAATAAAAATATTTTCATTATTATTATCATTTTAATATTTATAAGTTTTAACTCCAAATATATATATATATATCATAAATATTATAATATATAAAAATAAAAAAAATAATAATAACAAATAAAAATTTTTCTTCCTTCAAATGGGATCAAAAACATAATAATCAAAACAACAACACTTAATAATAATAATAATAATTAATAATTAATTAAATAATAATAATAATTAAAAAAAAAGTTCGAGAAATTTGTTTTATAACTTACGGCACCTCTCTGGTTTCTGTAATTTTTTGTAATATATATATATTTTAATTTATAATAATAATAAATATTAAAATATATATATATAATACGAGGAGAGGACAACATTTCAACACCTCTCACTCGGGGCACCAATCAACAAAATGCACACAAAACAAAACTTAAAAAGTTTCTTATCATTTTTTTTTTCCACTTTTTAAAAATTTTTTTTCTGTTTATGTTGTTGTTATTTTGGCGCACGAGTCATTTTGTTGTTGTTATGTCGTTTAAGGGGGGGTCGATATAAGAAAGGTCCGGTTTGTTTGTTTTATATATATACATATATAGATATATATCTCACCGTGGTGCCATTTAGCAGTCGTAATAGGTCCAAAATAGGCGGAGGAGGGGTACACACAAAAACAAAACTTTCTTGCTCAGTCTCCGAATGACGTCATACGGGGAGATGTATACTTATATATATCATAATATAAAGAAGAAGTACAACTGATGATGTAGTAGTAGAAGTAGTAGTAGAGTCAACGTTCTCCTGTTTGAGTCCTTGGAACTTGTTACAAATAACCAAACAAACAGTCTCTTGTTATTATTATAGTCATTGGTCTTCTTCTTCTTCTTCTTCTTAACAACATCATTAGTATCATTAAAAAGGGACTTTTATGTCTATGCTGATGTACATCTTGTTGTTGTTGTTGTAATAATAATCTCGGCTTGGGTCCGAGGCTTTGTCGCTGCGCAGCTGTTCCGTGCGAAGGAGTAACTCGGCCTGCAAGCACCTCCAATTAAACAGATTGAAACGCCACAATTCAAGTTCGAGTTTGCCAGTTGGTCAGGGGTTCTTTAAGGGGGGGTTATTTTAATTTTCTTCTTGATAATGTGTTCTGTTCTTTGAATATTTTCGCTGTCAAATACAAGGGTCCAGGAGTAGTAGTAGTAGTAGTAGTAGAAGAGGAGGTGGGATATTGATGATAATAAATAATAAATTAGAACGAAACAAAACAAAACTCTCTAGAAGGTTCTTTGTTGGTCTGCCGTGCTGATGAAGAAGACAACAACAAAGTTCTTGTAGGTTCATCACAGTCACATTTGGGTTCAACACAGAAGAGTACAGAGTTTTTGGAGAGAGTTCCATGGAAACGAGTTTTCTTCATAAACAAGGAAGGGATAGCGAGATAGTAGGGGGTTGTTAATAATAATAAGAATAGTTAATAATAATAATAATAATAATAAATAATAATTACTTTCTTGGAGACTTTTCCACTTGGTTCCAAATACAAAGAGAAGAAGAAACTTTAAGGGAGGGGTACAATTTTTTTTTACGTTTTTTTCTTGGTATCTTTTTTTTTGGTAGTAGTAGTAGTACTTCTTGCTGTAGTAGTAGTAGTATTAGTACTTGTAAGGTATATATATTATTATTATTATTATAGATAGAGAGAGATGAAAGAGTTCGAACAGTTTTTTGTTATCTTTACACATTTTTTTTTTAGAAACACAGTCAATATGATGAATTGGTTGTATTTTTGTATATTATATTTTTTCACATGTGAGTGAGCGGGACAGTGGAGGCGCCCATCGACTCGGCTGGACTGGGGCTGTGCTGGTGGTAGTGCGCCTGCATTTGGAGCCGCGTCTGCGCGCCGGGGTCGTTGGCGCCGCCTCCGCTCTCGCCGCCGGGAAGGTAAACGCTGATCATCTGGCGCAGGTCACCGGGGTAGTCGGAGGGGCGCTTGGTGTTCGCCATGGACCCAGCCGAGGTCGGTGGTCCCGTCACGGGTTCTGGCTTGATCGTGGGCGTCATCGGCGACGACTGCATGCCCGCGTACGGCGACGTCATGGACATGGAGTAGCTGGACGCGCCGGAAGAGCCGTTCATGTAGGACGACATGGTGGTCATGGGTGTGTGGCTCATCTGACCGGTGGTCATGTCGTAGCGCGGGTAGAGGCTTCCGTTTCCGGCCATCTGCGATCCGAATCCGGCAGCGGCCGCCGCGTGTTGCTGGTAGGCAGCGGCGTGCGGGTCATGCATCATCGTCGGGTAGCCGTTGGGCATGTAGCCGTTCATCTGGTACATTTCGCGACCTACCTGTTGCACGGAAGGACGCGATGGGTCTGCGGGGATCAGGCCCGTCGTCAGTGGGTACTTGTCCTTTTTCATGAGGGTCTTGGTCTTTCGGCGCGGCCGGTACTTGTAGTCCGGGTGCTCCTTCATGTGCACGGCACGCAGCCGCTTCGCCTCGTCGATGAAAGGCCGCTTCTCGGCCTCCGACAGGAGCTTCCACTCGGCCCCCAGCCGTTTGCTGATCTCCGAGTTGTGCATCTTGGGGTTCTCCTGCGCCATCTTCCTCCGCTGGCCGCGGGACCACACCATGAAAGCGTTCATCGGGCGCTTGACGCGCTCCGCGTTGCTGTTCTTGCTGTTTTGGGCCGTGGAGCCGTTGTTGTTGCCGCCCGGACCGCCGCCTCCGCCTCCCAAGCCGCCGGGCGTCTGCGTCGGCGGCGGAGGCACCAGCGCCATGCCGCCGGGCTTCAGCTCGCTGTCCATGCTGGGGGCCACGACGCGCTCCGGCGGGGACTCGCGAGGGTCGCGAGGCCCCGCACACCACCACGTGCTGCTTGGCTGCGCCACGGCGCCTGCTTGGTCGTATCCACACAGAAACAACGTTCTACGGACGCTCGAAAAAGACACAGAAACGGAGGGTAGTAGTGGTGGTGATGATGATGGTGGTGGTGGTGGTAGCGGCGGTGGTGGTGGGTCGTCGTCGTCGTCAGGTGGTGGTGGTGGTGGTGGTGGCGGCGGTCGTCGTCGTTTTAGTAGTAGTATTCCCTACTACTACTGCTGTTGCTGCTCCTACTCCAATAGCTATTGCTACTACTGCCAGCCCACCAGTGCAGCAGTCGTCGTCGTCGTCGTTCGGGAGGGGGTTTTTCAAAACCAACACCACAAGGCAGAAACAACAAGCAGCGTTCGACGAGCTTGGCCGGCGTGCGTCTTCTTCTCGGGAACACTCCTTATTCTTTGCCTAATTTGCCCCACTGTCCTCGCGGTATTGATTGGCAAGAGTCGACCCGTCCAGCCAATGGGAGAGCTCCTAACACGCGGGCCAAGGCTGAGCGCTTGTTGGCTGGAACGGAGCCAGCGCCGGCGACGTCATGCTCGAGGGGGCGGAGCCTCGCCCTCTCCTGCCGCCCGTCCACCACTCAACGCGCACCAACTGCCCGTCCATCACGCGTGACGTCACGCGTGGCATGGCCTTGGCTTCCCCAGCGAAACACGCGGCCCGAGCCAGAGAGAGAGAAAGAGAAGGAAACCACAGCGAAAACTCGCCATTTTTACAAGCAAAAAAAGCGCCGAGAGTCGCCCCCGAGGCTATGCCGGGAAGCCCAACTTCCTTCGACGGCGAAGGTAAGCCCAAGCGACCAAGAGCCTCGCTCTCACCTGCCGTCGCTGCAGGACACCCAGCGACGACTCCGCCCCTTCGAGAGGAAGTAGAGCGAACGAACGAATGAAACAGAAAGAGAGGGTTAAGGTAAAAAAATAACACCAAAAACACGAGAGAAACTGTTGTGGTTGCTGTTGTTGTTGTTCTTATTGTTTATTCGTTGTTGTTATCATTTCATTAACCATGCTGGTGAAAAATATTCCACTCTTTAAATTTTGCCAGAAAACAGCCCCACCTGAGGATTAGCTCCAAAAGGATTATCCAACTCAAGTTGAGGGGGGGAGGGGGCAGGAATATATGTGGGGGAGTGGGATCGATATGAGAAATTCATTCCTATACACACGTACACACCTTAATGCACGCGTTCATGAACATAACTATAAATAAAACTTATATTTAAAACAAAACTATGCAACAAAACAAAAAACATCCACTTACATGGAACCATCCACTTTCCCGCCTTTTTTCCTTGCTTAATCTGAAAGCAAAAGAGAAAAAAATAAATCTCTCACTATAATACGCAATTACATAAGTATACAAAAAAATTACGTGTTTTTTTTTTTTATTTAAGGTGTTTCAATACTCACGCCGCAGCGGAATTCGAACCCCCGACCCGAGGATCTCCAGATTGAGATCTATACAACAAATCTACTAAAACTATAGTACCAGCAGCATTACTATGTAAGAATTCTTGTACAAAGTAGTAAAAGTAGAACTACCATACAATGATGCTACTAAAAAGTACTACAAATAGTACTACTATGCCACAATCCTACCAAAGAAACTAACAACTTGTAGCCTGCTACTATACAACAGTCCTAATATAAATAAAATAAAATAAAATAAAATAAAATAAAATAAAAACAGTACCGCCATGCAACAATCCTATTAAAACTGTAGCATTACCATACCCAACAATAATACTCCTAAAAAGCAGTACTCCTATGCAACAGTCCAACTAAAAAGTAGACGCACAAATAGTACTACAATACAACAATCCTACTTCCTGTTGTTCGGGGTTTTCTTAGAATTGCTAGTTCTTAAAACGTAACATTTTCTTGAAAATCTTTAAAAAATGAGCACTAACTGGAGGTAATGGAAAGTTAGTAGACTACTGAGAAAGAGCGGAAAGGCGACAGAGGAAGCAATCCCTTCATTCGGGCGACAGTTGTAAAAACAATGTACAAGTAATACTACCTTTGCAACAGTCCTGTTTTTAAAAAAAAGTAGTACAGCTAGTACTACATTGTAACAATCCTCCTAAAAAGCAGTACTATTACTATACAACTACCATTACTATTGTATCAACATAGTACAAATAATACTATACAACAACTTTATTAAAAGCAACACAAGCACTACTGCTATAAAACAATCGTACTAATAAAGTAGCATACAAAAGATTCATCAATACAAAAAGCTTTAAAGCGTTATAAACTATACAAAAGTAACAAGTGCAACACCAATCGATATCAGAAGAAGAAGAATCCTATCCACAGTAAAGGGTGAACGCACGTAACTCAGTACAACAACTTTATTGATCCATAAACGCATGCTGCAATCCACAGAAAACCCTTGTAATTCATCATCATCATTATCCAATCCAATTCCAATAACCCACCTGAGCCATTGTCTCACCTTCCTGGACTTCTCGATGAGGTGTCCCTTTACAACAACAACAACAACAACAAACGACAATGACACACTGATATCAATACCAAAGTCCAGGTCAAATGGGATAATGCAAAAAAATCAAAGACGACCTCCTCCTCGTGTCACTCTAATTGTCGTTTCGTCGAAATAATAATTCAACTCCCCGCAAAAAGAGTCAACGTCCACCGGCATACAAAGCCAGCGAGGCGGTGACGGGACAATGAAGTCGGATGACAATACAGCCGCTGCTACCACTACAGATACAAGACTCCCACGCACGCCAAATCCGCCTCCTTCAGAAAGAGGCTGAACTTGATTTCCAGTAGATAAAGTGTAACTGGGCTCCTCCATTCAATCGATGGATAAACCGACCTTTCCTAAAAAAGTGGGTTACCGAAGCCATTTAGAATACAATGTTGGTATCAGTTCTAATTTGTCGATATTATTTCAGAGCGATCCCTCTGCCCCCATTCCGGGACCCTTTTGTCTTTCTGAAATTCCTTAGCAGATCCCAATCGATTTCATTAACTCAGTCGATCGAGCAAAACCTCAGTAAAACAATAGTGGGCTGCGAACCTCGGACCACCTCCTCCGAAACAATAACAGCAAATCAAACCAAAACTTCCTCTTTCTATCTAAGGACGAGTTCGAAGAAAAGAATCTTTAATAGATCTAATTTATACCAACACTTCACTGTCCTCCCCCTCCCCCTCCAGAACATGTTTGCTTTCTTTACATTCATACGAGCTCAGGTAAATCGCCTTAACACTACACAGGAAGAAGCCATTTAGCTTCATTCAATTAACAGTTTAGAAAACAACTATCCATTAATGTAGCGCATTATTATTACTATTATTACAGTTAATATAATCATGACTATAACTACATTCACTTTTCACTATAGTATGCGGTCTACCGTCAGTTTATGCTCTAAACATTAGCGGGCCACTCTGTTGCCAATTATCGAGCAACATTGTGCTCCACATATAAATAGTGATGAATGGCCGCACTAGTAAACGATAGACCACACATTCGCATAGATCGCATACTACAATACAAAAATAAAAGTAGGATCGACATAACTCTCTATCTTACTATGTATTAGGTCTTTTCATTTACATTTTTTCTCCTTAACACTTTAAGTTCTTTTATACAAATGTTATTATATTTTACACAGTCTATATGACGTCTTTATGGAGCAATTAGGCACGTCTTTAATCCCTTTTCAGACTAATCTCTTTACGCTTTAACGAAAGATCCTTCGAAATCAAGATTCCTCTCCAAAAAAATAAAAAAATATATTTTTTTTTGGAATTTTAATTTGATTAAGCCAATTATAGAAAATAAGCTTCAAAATAATTCTTTTTTTATATAAATAAATCTTTTAATTATTAAATAGGAATTAAAATTATTAAAAACTTGTATTTTCCTCCTCACTATAAATACAATGAAATCATGTAGGATACAAAACGTAACAAATCTTTTTAACTTTCACTAGAATGTTCCATGGTTTATGTCTATGTTTATTTGTTCATTTATGTCTCTGATGATTTTGATAATCGAGAGCTCCACCAGAAAATCAACTTTCTACAATATCTTTAAACTTTTAATCATGGAATAGTCAGGTAAAATTTAAAAGATTTACTAATTTTATTATTTCATTACAATTAATGTACACTGAGAAGGAAATTCCAAGTTTTAATAAAAATTAGCATCGCCTCCCAGGTCCCCTCCGGACTTAGGTATACATGGGCTGTTCCTGTATACCCTACCCCCCTCTATTTATCCGGCCTGTACTGGATCGGAATTTAAACCGGATTAACGAATGGAAAGTTAATCCGAAAAATGCAACCAAGTACTGTGGATCCATCCCTTTTATTTAAACATTTACTTTACAGAACGAAAAAAAAAATCAGTAAATATCTAACGAAATATTAACGAAAATAAGGCCAGGCCCGTTAAGAAATGCCAAAACCAACCGTATCCAAAACTCCGACCGATATAAATATCAATCACCAAATCACGTGATTAATATTGAATAAATAACGAAAGGAAAAAAGAGTTCGAACCAGAGACCACGAGTATTAAATTGTTGAAGATTTAGAATTTACCAAATATTTAATTCTTCAAATCACTTGATATCAAGTTTCTGTGCCAGGTCTAGTGCTCCAGGCTCATATGTACATACCGTAGTGAAGAATGGCCAGCACGTGCAACTTTGAATAGATGTAAATAATGCAAAGATTGTATAAAAACAAAAAATTAATCCTTTCGAGGAAGGTATAGGAAAGTTGCGAAAGCGCTCAGTACATCTATTTTTACCCTTTTTAACCTCCCATTTTAGTTTAGTTTAGTTTTATTTATTTATTTATTCATTTATTTATTTTTACCAAAAAATTGAATTTCTCAAACATATGTTTAGAAAAAATAAAAGATATCCTCTATCTTCTTTCCTTTCTCATCATTTCCGATCGAATGATATATCACTGATGCAGGCATTAGACTATGGTCCTTACTAGCCCTAAAATTCGCGCTGCTCCGAGCACCGCCTCTTTAAATCCAGATTAAAAACTCTTACTTTAGCTAACAATATATCATAACTCAACTTTCTTCTCTTTTTGTTTCTTTTTTTTTCCTTCTTCTTTACTTTTTCACTTATACTAACCCCCCCCCCTTTTTTTTTGCACTTATTGTTCTCTGTTATCCATCCAGGGACCTACCCTGGACGGATTAAATGTTATTTACTAATAAATAAATAAATAAATATATTGCCATAGTTCTAAAGACCAAGTGACTGCCACCCCCACTGGAAGAATTTGGCCCAAACTTCATACTAATGTAGATCTTGCCTAGACGAATCTGCATACCGAATTTCACTCCTTTACATGCCTAAATACCATGTAGATCTTTTGGTCCTCTCTAACTCCCACCCACGTAATTGCGGCCCCAATGGACCAATCAAAACCAAACTAAATGGTGAACTATAACATGCATAGGCTAAGCTACATTCTCAATTTCAACCTTCTAAATCAAAAAATGTAGAAAATATGAATAGGGGACAGACGGAGATTATAAAACAATAAGTGCTTTATTCTTCCGCTACCTAATAATGATCATGCCACATACTACAATGCAACGACTTTCGCACACCAGAGAGTAGATCTCATACTATAGTAACACAAAAACCATGCTATGCTATGAAGGCCTTAAGTGCAGTGTAATTTAATAGAAAAATTCCAAAACTCTCGTTACTGTAGCTTTACGAGGCTTACTCTATAAAAAAAAAAAATAATCATGACTACCCCCAAATATAAACACATATACGTCATAGCATTCTTAACCAACACAATAAGTTGCTCTTTTAAGCCCTAACCTGTAACAAATAATGAGCTACGATGACACCACTTAATCGCTTCTATAGAGCAACGATACCGAAAAGAGCGTAAAATGGGCGCTTTGTGCACCACTCGCATTATGGACACAATCTAAGCCATTTCCGATTGACTAACCCCCTTTAACCTCCTCCTCCTCCTCCTCCTCCTCAATTCATTGTATAAAAAGGAGTCGAAAAATTCCATTATAACAGCACCACGAGCGCGTGTCTCTTTTAATGTTAAAGTGGTCGCAGTGTCCATTGTGCGGAGACAACGGGGTAGAAATTAGTCGGGGGTTATTTCTCCTATTGACTTCTCTTCTTTTTTTTACATTATATTATTCTTATATTCCCTTTTCTTTCCATGGGGTCCTTTGAGTCGATGAGGGTTCGGACAATATGGCAGCCGAGATCGGTCACTATTGTTGACGAACGAACGGGCGCGCATGCTCCGTTGTATACAGGTTGGGTAAAAGGCAAAGAAAAGTCGAAGCCATACAAGAAGAAGAAGAAGAAGGGACCTTTTGGTAATTTGTCGCTCGCTTTCACTTCCCCTACTCTCTCTTTTACTAAACATATTCTCCAAGAATCAATAGAATTAGAGCTCTTCACGTGCAAAGGGTTTCCACGTGCCCTTCCCTTCACAACTAAATCCCATTCAATAGTGTGTTATAATGGCTGGTGTGGTCAACCGAGAGCTGTCCAAACACCTTTTCTTATAGGAAATACGCACAATGAAAAACGCAAGGTGGATTCTCCTACTTTTCCTCACGTATACTTCGGCAATTCATTATTTTTATTTTTATCGTTGATCTAAAGACTCTACGATCGAATCCACAGTGTATATTCTTATGAAGCTGACTAGTCAAAGCGATTTATATTAAGTTATATCTTATTTGTGAAAATTCAGTATACAATCCTTGTAAATTTCAAAATAAATACCATACCAACTGGCATTTGCAAACTCTGAGAAAGAAGGGGGGGGGTGCAGCATGCACATTCACATAAGAGAAAAAAAAAACTGGAATTATTGAATGTAATTTAAAATTTCTTTCACACAACATAGAAAAACTTCATGACGCAATATTTTCAAGAGAATTACGACGCAAAAATTTGCAATTCATCTGAAATTCTCGATTATTCACCTTTTCCATTGTTATTTTTCTCATTGTCGTTTTAATTCAAGATTCATAAACTCATATATTGGGCCAAGACTCAAAATTATTTTAGACATTTGAACTTCCAATTCAAAATTTATGAATTTATCACGAGGTATCTTATTATAACTTGATTATTTATTAACATAAAAATTTCACGATATTTATTCCATATTTCAGCTTGGGAACCGCTGTTATAGTAAGGGCCTTGATCCTGTTTCAGGTTTATTCTCTATACAGTCTCTACTTTAGATACCTACATACATGCTACTAACAATGCAACTGCTTTTAGACTATCTCTAACAACAAAAAAATCGCATTTATTTACCTAACATTCCCAGGTTGGGAACCGCTGTTCTCTACATTTAGACCTAAGCAACTAGGAAATAACAGTAACCAGGAACTGTGCACGCGTAGATAGACAGACAGATAAAGCAAACAGGCATCAAGAGGCGAAAGTATTTTTCGACGACTCTTCCTCTACTTTCTGGCACTGGTGCTGCTGTTGAATCATTGAATCATCGGATCCAAACACAAATACACATAATCAACAATCTACGCCACTTGTATGTTAGTTCGTAACAAGCCAAGAAACCCGACAGCATGTAAGCATCAAACTCTTCAAGCATCGAATGTAGAAACACTTCGTGTATTGTAAAAATAATGTAAACTAAACCTCTTTAAAATTTCGGACACCAACTCCATTTTAGACTAGACTCGAATTTTTAATAAAAACGTCCGCTTATCCATATCATCATCTCCTTTAATCCATATCCAATTATCGAGCTAATCTTATTTACAGAAATATCCAAACTCAAAACAACACAAACAACAGCTCACAGATCGAAAAAAAATATTTTTTTTTCCTCTTTCCAAAGAGAACGAGAACGCAAGCAAACAGGAATGAGAGAACGGGTTGCTCGGATTTCAAGCAAATTCCTTCAGGGGTCAGGTAATCGGGGGTTATAAGGAGGGGGGTATGTATGAGTAATCTTCGTCGTCTCACCTGCCCCCCTACTCTCCCATGGATCCATTCAAACTCACCAGGCCAAAACAGCTGCCCCCTACCCCCGAAAAAAGAGACAAGGGACTGGAGAGGAAACGAGGTGAAATATGGATGAAAGAAGAAGAAGAAGAAATATAGATGAAGGACGGGAGGGGGAGGGGGTAGGGTAATGGGGGTAAAACGAGACTGGAAAACCTCTTCCCCAAAAACCAGTAGCTGCACATAAAGCTCCTGTGGTTTATCGAGTGGAGGGTAAATTTATGTCAAAATTCGCATGAATTAAAGAATTATTATCTTCAACCCATTCCACCTTTGGCGACATCCTATCGAGTAGGTGGAGGACGACGACATTTCTTTAACCGCAGCCATAAATCAATAAAACAAAAAAACCTTCTTTATAACAGAGATACATGCATATAAGTACACACACACATACACATATATAATTTCAATGTTTAGCCGTCTGAGCTCAAAACTCGTCCCACATGTTTTCCACTTCGTTTCTCTCATCAACCGTAAATCATCCGCAATAGGACGGGTTGCCTAATAATAATAATAGTAATAAATAATAATAATAATAGCGAGGAACCTTTAACGAAGGGTAGGAATTCATAATAGATAAACAAACATGTCTATTCTAAATTTTCAGCTTATAAAAAACCATACGAATTACAACAACAACAACAAACACAAAGTCGATAACATAATCTGCATAAATAAATAAATAAATAAATAAATAAATAAATAAATAAATTTTATTATATACAAGATGGACAGTGGGCCATTATTGTACGCCGTACTTCATTGATGTTAATAATTAAATAATGAAAACAAAATAAAGTAAAGAAAAATTCCATGGCTTGGACTAGAACCACAAACTTCCGGACTATCGTTCCGGCACTTTTAACCACTAAGATTACGGTTTCCTCCGATAGCGGCAACGCCATACAGCGGCCGTAATATGAAGATGATCATATTTCTATACAACCCATTCTATACGCTCCTGGGTGATACTATTTCATAAGGCACCGTTACTCTTAAAAATAATATCGCCTCTATTTTACGTCTTGCAAAGAGTATCATCGTCATTTATGGCGGTACCGAAGTCGGAAGAAACCGTAGCTTAAGCCACCATGGACATGGAGGCATTACCGCTATAAACATGTCCTTTAGCCGTAAGTTAAAAGTACAGTTCCTTGTTCGCAAAAGATATCTCTACTAAAATGGCAAATAATATTGTAAATAAAATGGAAAGAAGCCCAAGAGGATATTTTTGTACGCCATACATCCTTGATATTAATAATTAACTTATATGCAGAAAATTCTAAAGAAAATTCCATGGCCAAGTTGAGTCCAGGCTTGCGCACCATGCTTTAACCTATGCCCAGTCCTCATGTTAATGCGCTATATAGCTTCCATTAGCATACAGTCGTTATCACTTAAGCTTACAATATTATAATAATAATAACTGGAAAATCGGTCTAAGAGGACTTTTTTTCATGCCATGCCTCCAGATGATAAATATTAATACAGAAAAATAGTAAAGAAAATTCCACGGCCTGGACTCGAACCTAACATAAGCTAACAAACCCCAGCGGTTCTCAGTCTTTTTGATTCACGGAGCCCTCTTTCGACTCAATTTCTATGGTGGAGCTCCTTAGGTCCACCTAACTTCTATGGCCGAGTACCGTAGGCAACACATCATTAGGACATACAGTTCTAGGAAAGGCCAAATTACTCGGACAGTAAGTGCGATCGGTCGAAATAATTTTTATTATTCTATTATTCTTTTATTTATTTCAATAACTTTTATTTAGTTTAATTTCTTAGAACGCCGCAGAGCCCCTAACTAATTGACCAACTTAACCTATCTAACCATTCTAAGCTAACCTAATCTACCTAACCTTCCGGAGTATAGCGTGAAAAAATCCTCATAGAACCATTTTCCAATTATTATAAAAATACCAATCCCCATTTAATATTAAAGACAGTCCTAACTTGCAGTACATTAACCTACGTTCATAGGAGGTGTTGTTTGATAAAGAAATGCCTCCACGTTCATAGTAGTTAAAAGCGCCGGAATGGTAATGCGATTCAAGTTTTTTCTTTAGGCCTGCTATTTCCAACAATTAATAAAATTTAATAAAAATAATAGCAAAAAATAAAATTTTACATAATTTCGCCTGAGTTTTTATGACTAGGGCAAAGTTTCCGTCCACAAGATACACTTCAGCTGGCCGCATAAAACACACGAGCCAAATACGCGCGACTACCACTTGATGACGAGCCCCGTATAATAGACAATAAAATTTCAAAACGAAAGTCTCACTTGCCCTTTATTGAACATCAAACTAGTAAACGAAGCGGAAAGCCATAACACCTTCCTCGTGGAACCTCTTTTGGGAGTCGATATTCTTGATTGCATTCACTCAGTCTATACATACACAAAGATTTAAATGAAAAAAAAAGACGACAAACGGCGACATCTCCAGCCTCTTTCTTCTTTCAAAAAAAAACTTTTTTTTTCCCGAGCGGAAGTCGTTCCAAAATGCGTTTCCATCGGTCAAGTGGTATTGGCGTTGGCGGAAGAGATCCACCGTTGCAAATAAATAAAATATTTTAAGCAAAAACTCTTCTTCTTCTTTCCTTCATCCTCCTCCCTCCGATAACATTTCAACCTTTTCATAAAAAGCCTCAACCTCAGCTCGACTCTCTCATTATTCACACGGACGGGGTGAGTTACACAGTCACACAGACGGACGGGGAGGGAACAACGGGACGCCTTTATCGCCAAACAGAATGGATATAATTGAAAAATACACACAAAGATCAAATGAAAAAGCAGTTCACTCTTATTTAACTTCTTTTTTTTCTCTCTATCACAATTGAAATAGAGAGCGCGCGCGCGTGTAATTGATCGGAAATAATAACGTCACACTTATGTATAATAAAAAGAGCGAAATACGATATACACAAACTGCTTCTATAGGAATCCTATACATTAACTTCCAAATCGATGTAAATCTAAACGCGTTCGATTTGCTTGAGCTCGGTGTAGAAAGTGCGTATAGTCTCGACTTTAAGACAAGACTTGGTCGGTATTAAAAACAAAGAATGCGCAATTGTTAACATTGGTAAAACTAGATTAGGTTGGTAGATTAGGTTAGGTTAGGCAGGTTAGAGTTAGGTAAGTTCAAGTTAGATTAGGTAGATTATGTAGTTAAGTCTAGCTTAAATTAGGCAGATTAGGTTGGTTAGTTAGGTAGATTAATTAAGTAGCTTAGGTTAGATAAGTTTAAATTAGATAGGTTATGTTAAATATGTTAAGTTAGGTTGGTTAGGTTATGTATGTATACTTTAGGTTAGGTAATTTTAAATAAGCAGGTTAAGTAGTTTTAGTTTAGGCTCGATAGTTTATGTGGTTAGATTAGATAGTTAAATTAGTTTATATAGATTAGATTAGTTTGATTTAAGTTAGATAGGTGAAGTTGTTAGGTATATTAGCCTAGGTTAGGTCAGGTACGTTAGGTTAGATTTAAGTTTAAATTTGATTATTTATGTTAGGCGATATATAAGTTTGGTTAAAGAGGTTATGTAGTTATTTTAAGTTAGGCAGTTTAGGCTAGATTAGATTATGTAAATTATGGTAGATTTTATTGGTTACGGTTTGTTAGCTATTAGATCTAACCTCTCACTCGATAAACTGTAATCCCTTACACGAAAAGTATATCCCAGCATATTCATTATATATTCTAATGTTGTATACTCAATTTTGATTATGCCAAACCATGGCCTCTAATGGAAACATGTGGAAAAAAATTACTTTTTATTAAATATTATATCCAAATTCACCATTTAAAGTAATTTATTAATCACTAACAGAAGATCCACAGCTCTATCAAAAGTAAATCCTATAGAATGCTATAGCTTGTTCATATATCGTTTATTAAAGCTTTAATCGAATTCACAAAAAATAAAATTCTCGAACCAACCGAATTACGGCTTTATTAACGATGGGTTTGTCAAAATACGCATAATTGTGAAAATTTATAACGTTAACAGCACGTGATAAGTTTGGCATCTGAATACAGTTTTTTCCTTCTTCACAAGCCGGCCTTTAAAGACGCAAACCTCATCTTAAATTGGAGACAAAAACACTAATTTCACATAACCCGGCAATCAGTCTCAAGTCCCAATCACGTTATAAAGCAATTCCCACTCATCGATTAACATATACTATTATTATTACTATCACTCATAATAGACTCGCATCTAGACACAAACCGCTCCACAGACGCCTCTCTCTCAACGTCCCTCGATCCCATTCCATCGACCAATCAGAGAAAAGCGAGGGAGAGGTGAAACAGGAATTCAATGGTGAACTATCCCTCTTTTTCGCCGAAGACATATACATGGGGGTTGCGGGGAGGAGAGGTTGTCAAGTCTCGTCCAAGGCCCCAGCGACTTCCGTTATGCTTGAAAAGCTTTCTTCTCTCCCTACCCCATACTCACGGACCCCTCTCCACCAACCAACGAACCAACCCCACGAGAGGAGGGAGAGAGAACCTGTGGTCCGGGAAAACGCAGCTGCACCTACGGAGCATGCGCATAAAGACGAGATTCTGTTTTTGTTTCTCAGCGCAATGGGCTTTAGAAAGCTTTTATCGGAAAACGTATACCAATAACAATATTTCATATTATTCTAATTAATTGAATAATTAATTAATATAATAATTAATAGTTAATTTAATAATTAACAGTAATTATTATTTTCATGATCATCATCGTTATTGGTAATAACCGCCCATCAATTTACCACCCATTAGCGACCCCGCGCATTCCTTTGTAAACACCACTTACAAGAATGAAAGAGAAAGAGACATCACTGTCCACTTTGTCCATCAGAAACCCTTCACTCGAACCCCCTCTCTTCAGGTGTGTGTATGTGTATATCCAATCGGCATAAAGACAAGGATCTCCCAACAACCTCCCCCCCCCCCCCCCCCTCACGTGCTAACGACTGTGGCTCCTCCCACCGGACACATGTACAAGTGCAAAAACACTCGTGATGACAACGGGAGATAAGGAGAGAAAACCCCCTCCGAGCACAATTACAACAAAATAGCAGGCAACAAACAAACGCCGATACTAGTGGGTTCGCGTTTATCAGTCCCCACCACTAAAAACAGATGAAGGAAGGAAAAAACACAAATAAATAAACTGTCTGTATACAAATAAAACAATAACAGCAGAGCGCGCGAGGAGTGTTCAAAACAAACGTTTTCAGGAGAAAAAACAGTTTTGCGGTGAAACGGGCTCCTGGCAGATGGTTGCCTTTAGTGAACACGAAACATCACGTGAACCGAATTCGGAAAAGTCTTACAACAACAATAACGACATCAACGCAGTTCCCTTAATGCACTTACGCACCAAAATCCACAAAACAGTCAGTTCTGCTAAAACGGGAAACAATCTAAATCCAACGACTTTGGTTATCTTATCTCACGCCGGGTTATGGAATCCTGCCGGCTTAGGGAGAGACGCAAAGTCCAATCGCCCATTTTTCTAGCACTTATAACAGAGACCCTTATCTAGCTAAAAAGCAGTCTCACAACCTTAAAACAATCCAAAAAATTAGATTCCCTATATCTAAATTAAAATAATCCTAAATAGCCAAATCCTTGATAGATCACCCAGCCTCATGCCGGATAAAGGATTCTGCCGGCTTAGGGAGATCCACGCTGCGAATGCGCACGGTTTGAATGATCTCTTCTGTTATCTATCTATTACAGCTACGGGATGATTGGAATAGATAAGCATAGGCCTATCGACCATATATAATCATCATAATCAATGTTTATCAATCCATTGCTGGAGGTAGATCTCTGAAGGGACTTGGCGTTTCCAATGTCGTGTCCTTCTAACATTTCTAAACTAAAGGGCAATGACTTGCTCTATCAACCAAAGGCCCTCAGTTCCTATATCAGTCACGGCAATAATCAGCCAGGTATTTGCATATGTCATCATCATCATCATTTACAATCATCATCTATCTGCTGCAGGATGAAGTCTCCTCCAATTTTTTTTCTACGCAAAAATCATGGTTAATTTTGAAAGGAAATTAGCCAATACTGCTCCACGCAGGCCAAATGCGGATTGGAGTCTACTAGTAAGGGTTCTCTATGCCACTGCTGATGATCAACAGAGCTAGAGGATCTGCGCCCTAACTCAGGAGTCGGCAAACATTTTTTGTATAGTGCCAAATAGCGAATACTCCATTCAAAATGGAGCTACGATATCAGGAAATTGATGGGCACGAGTTGGAAAGCCAAAGCTCAAGACAGAGCACATCCAGCAGTAGATTGATCAATGTTGAATGTTGTTGTTGATGATGATGATGATAATGATGATATACGCTCAAGAAAGCTATCCATACACCATATAACGTCAAATTTAAATCGAAATAATATTGTACTCATGTCATATTATCCAAGTCCAAAATGTAATGTCCATTGATATCCCCAGGGTATTCAAGAGGTACGTGTCTTTAGATATCCAATCAATGTCGTACTGTGGATATTCACATCCACTAAACAGATATCTACTCCTGGTTATCCATCTAGTCGATAAAGAGACATATCTTTCGTAGATATCTCCGAGATACGGTGTCATACTCTTCTGCAAAAACAAAACCAATTAAGCAATACAAGAGATACCCATTCCGAGTAAAATTTTCACCAAACTACTCCTTCCTAAGAACAACAATCTCCACATAAAATATAATGATATTGATAATATGCGGATATACTCATATCCACTAGATATCTACTCATGGATGTCTACTTTTAAGAAAGGAACATCTAGAACTCAGGTAGAGTACCCTATAACGATTCTCTATAGTGATCTCAGGGGTACCACTATATAACTATAGGATACTCAATGCCAGGACACTCTATATCACTAAAGGATACCCTATCTCTTTAAACACAGTATGGGTTCTCTTTTGCGAAACCAAAATCAATTACGCAACGCAGAAACCGAGTTCGTAATGCCCCTGATACCCATTTGGTGAAAACTTTTCACCAACTTACTCCTTCCAAGAACAACAATTTCCAATGATAACAATAACAATACCGATAATAAGCGTCTCCTGTTTCCAGGCGGATAGTGGGGGTAGGGACTCTCAGGACAGAGCAGAGGGGATGGAGAAGAGGAAAACCAGGTGCACAGCTGTAGGGATTAATACAGACGGAGAAGACAGTTGGGGGTAAGCGAGGAGGGGATAGGTACTCTGAACGAGACGAGAAAAATTTTGGCGGGAGAAACGAGCGATGGCAGACAACAACCGAGGGGGGATAAGGGATAATGTTCGAGTCTATGCATGGGTGAAAAAAATACGTAGTCCATATCGTCAACACGTTTTTTTTTTCTTCAACACACACACATAGGACAAGTTTTTATGTGAGGAATAAGTCTCGCAAGGATCGCCAGTAAAAGTTTTCCTCGAATATTCGACTCTTTCAACCCTTTGACAACTAAGCCTAATCTTTGTCTCGCGCGTCACTTCGTTTTACGATTCCAAAGGAAAATAATAGTAATAATAAAAATAATAAAAATAATAATAATCGTAAAGAGAGCATTTCTCCATCGCAAACTTTCCCATTCGGTTCGGGGTCCAGCGCAAGCGGTCGAATCAGCTGTGTCACGAGGTCGCGCGACGCTGATGTATTACCTGCCATGAGGCAAAAAGAAAAATTTTTTTCTCACTCTCCTCCTAAAAAGAGAAGAGAAGAAAAAAATAAAATAAAAGGCGAGAGAGAAAACGAGAGCTTATCTGAAACGACGGCGACGACCTCTGACGTCAGAGACGGAAAAGGCACCAACCCACCCACGCGTTATCAAAAAAAAGAGAGAGAGAGAGACCCCCTCGGAAAAAGAGAAGGATAAATCTAGGGGGCGCTATCGCTGATGCTCCAAAGAACATCACCAATCACGACGCGACTTAAATGACTCCGAGGAAAATGTCGACAGTCAAAGATACGTTTTCCTCCCTCTATTCGCTTTTGGAAGAAGGAATAGAGATTCGGTGCCGCGGGTGAGAAGACATTTATGACCCCCTCCAAAAGGACCCCCACTCTCCTCTTCCCTTTCCTTTTACAACCATTGTCTCTCCCACAAAACGACGCTATCTCATTCCTCCCTCCCCGTGTTTTTAATTCCCGCCATTAAAGACAGAAGCCATTATGTAGCAATTACGAGCCGACAACGTTTCAGGAAGACACGAACCCACGACTCTCTCACAAAACGGACCCCCCAATTAAAAAAAAAAAAAAATCTCGCGTAAAAAAAGCGTCATCGTCAATGCAAAAACGACAACTCCTTCACCAACAAATAGAATAGCGTGATCGATAAGCCCAATTCCTACAATTTAAAATCCGACAAAACCTAATTCAACCAATCAGCGCTCATTCTCAGTCCTAAAGCCCAATCAGCGCTCACTCGCAGCAAGCCGAACTGATGATGGCGTGATTCAAAATGGCGTCGCAAAACCGCTGCTTCATAACGATTATACCTCGGCTTCTAGGCTGTTTTATTAAAATTAGATTTTGAACCGACAAATCGAACAGTGATCGATAAGCTAAGTTTATTTTTGACAATTTTAAACACAACCAAACTAGTTCAAACACTAACCACCAACTAAGTCGCAACCACCACTTCGAAACGGCTATATCTCAACTTCTACGCTGTTTAATTAATAAAACAGTCCATTAATTAATCACTTAATTAATTTTGAGTAAGTTCATGTCTACATCATTTACTCCCTTCTAATATGACAGACAAACATCCTCACCCATCAGCAGGATTTGAACCCAAGCCGCCAAAAACTGGAAATCCAAATCAATGGCTTCCAAATTTCTTCGAATCGCGACCCCCTCCTCCATTTCACATTTGAATAAAAAAAGGGATTTTACAGGATAGTACGAGGGTCAGTCAAATGAAAAACGGAAATATTTTCTACAGCTCCTTTATTATAGAGTTGGAACAAGTACACTATTTTTCCAATGTAGTCCCGCCTGCTTTTCGATGCATTTCCACTACCGAGTTGAGAGGGCATGGATACCTCGGGAAAAAATATCTTTTGGCTGCGCGTGCAGCCACTCATGCACCGCCTGTTTCACCTCCATGTCGGTCGCAAACTTGTGACCACCGAAGGAGTCCTTTAGTGAGCCAAAGATGTCAAAGTCGGAAGGCGCGAGATCGGGAGAGTAAGGAGGATGGGGGAGGCACTCCAGACGCAAGTCCTGGATAGTCGCCAAAAGCTCCGTATGAGGTCGCGCGTTGTCATGCTGGATGAGAACGCCTGTCGAGAGGAATCCGCGGTGCGTATAGCAGGTTTCAGAATGTCACGCACAAATTTCCCACTATAGGTGGCACTGGTCACCGTCCTTCCCTTATCCATGTAATGTTCCACTATGGGAGCCTTGTGGTCCCAGAACAAGGTTATCATCACCTTTCCTGCGGACGGCTGGCTGCGGAGCTTTTTCGGGTTTTCGTCCGCCAAAATTGTTGTCCCTGCTGCTGAATTTCTTACGCCATGCGTACACCCGAGTCTGCGATACCCATGTAGCACCATACAGTGCCAACATGCGTCGATGGATTTCTATTGGTTTCGTGCCTTCACTGTGTAGGAAACGGATCACTCCACGCTGCTCTTCTTTGGTGCATTTCAACAGAGGGGCCGCCATATTGGAAACGCCCGTATTGCGCCGCTGGGTCACGTGGGGACGCGTGACCAACGCCAGTTGATGGCGGGAGAGTCCACGCGCATGCGTACCGGGTCTGATCGCAATGGGAGCGGTTTTCGATTTTCTACAGCGGTTTTCCAGTTTTCATTTGACTCAGCCTCGTACATATCAAAATGAGAAAACATCTCGAAATTTCCTATGAAAATAAATGCAAAAAAAAAAAAAAAAAATCTCGGCGGCGACTCAAAATATTTTCCGAGACCCCCAGGTTGGAACCATGGTTCTGAATAAATCAATAGAGAAAGGGTATCAAAACTTTGCTAACATACGTGAATCTGCTAACAGTTCTTCAAGTTCGATCGCCAGCCAATAGACAACCAAGGCCTTATCTAATCTGAAAAGATCAGTCTTTGTTATACATAAAGACCAAAAGACTCGAATATGCCAATTAAGCATAACTTCTTAGTCTTTCCAGCTCTAGAATTTGCTAGCTGATTCTAGAATTTCTAGAATTTCTCTAACAAGTAAGAATTCGGGTGGATACCAACTTCTAGTATTAGTGTGGTATCAGAATGGCCTATCTTAATTATAGATCTTCTAGCAAAACTTGGCCTAGCTAAGTGTAGGATTTTCTGCTATATTTTGCCTAAGGTTACAACAATTGCGAGCGATCATATTCAGACTCCATAGCCTCTTTCAGACTTTTGTATTTCCGAAACGCCCTGAACATGAATCTTGCATCATACTTGCCTAACAATGCCACTTCCATGTTCATCGCTGACTGCTCGAGCTAGATTTGCTGAGAAGAAATCGAAAGAAGGGATTTCCAAAGACATGCTAATCATTAAAGGTTTTAAAAGATCATCATCCACTATTTCTTTGTAATTATTCTTGACATCCATTCAGCTTTGATTGGATGGACCAACGTTATTCACTCAAAAGACATTCTTACATGGCCGATGAGTTAGCTTCCAATCTCGTGTTATAATAAACGAAGGTTAGCTGTGTTAAATAAATTGGTTTCGTAGGCTTTTCAACAGACCATCGAAGATGCCGTACAAAATCAGTCTCCTATGTGCACGACTGATCCTTCAGAATTAGAAACTTTTATTGATATCGTACTGGGCCTCTTTTACCTCTAATCATGGCACAAAATATTTTAGTGGAGCATCTACATGTTGAGAAAATCCAATTTTCTCTATAGCAGCGGTCGCTAACCATTCGGACCTCATGGACCATTAAAACCGAAATTTTGAATTCTGCGGAACGCTGAAGGTTAGCGTACTAGCTTTCATAAGTGTTACCAATTCAAACACGCCAGAATGTAATGAAAGAATATAATAAACATGAAAATTGTAAATAATGTCCAAAATCTTTAAAATTTCACCAAAATTTTCTCGCGGATCATCGGTTGGTGACCACTGCTGTATAGAATTCAATTTGGACTCTTCTGGAACAACTCTTGGACAACTTTTTTACTTTTATAGGAAGTAGGCCTACAATTGTCACCTACGAAACGCCCATCTCCTTTTGGATAGATATGTAACCTTCATCCGGTAAACTTTTGAGAACCATTCTGAATTTCAAAGTTCCATGTAACTCCAAGAAACAAGCCTAACCAAGTGAATTAGATTAAAAATGGCGGGCGCATTGCCGCTTCACCTAACAAACAGAATTGGCGCCTCAACGGGACCTAAACCAGCATCAACGTAACATTTGCTGATCAACCAAAACGTCTATGTAATCGAAATAAAACGTTAAAAATGTCTCGATTCCAATAGCGTTGCCAGCAGCCCCTCGTCCCGTGATGACTCCTAATTACGCCGAGAGAAACAGCGCAGCATAAAAAGCGAATGAAGCAGGACGCCATGCAACACCAATCTCGCGAGCTCGTTCTCTCGCTCTTTTTCCCCGACCCCCGTCAGCCGGAAACGGGACCTTTCCTCCCACTCTGACGTCACCCTCGCCTATTGTCACTTGTTCACTGAGCTGCATCAACGGAAACGGCAAAAGCCGAGGCGAGAAGGAAGGGACTGCTGGGGGAGGGGCCCGTTTCCCTTTAGTTAAAAAAGAATTTTTCTTTTTCTAATTTTTAAAATACAATAAAAAAAATTTTTATTTTATAAAAGAGTACAAAAATACAAAACTCTGTCCTTCTAAGTAAATCGTTAACATTTTAAGAAGTCCAAATTCACTGTAAAGCTTTTGAGTTTAAAACAACTCATAAAAGCTCTTCCCAAATAAAAATCTTCAAACTAGGCCATAGAATACATTAAACGTACAAAAGTACATCGTAAGTAAAAATAATAATAATAATAATGATTTGGGTTTTCAGAAAGTAACCCGACATCTGTATAGAGCCATTATAATCTCTTTTTTTCTCCTGTCATGCGATGAAACAAGCATATTAATGGTACTCAGATACCATGCTATACACATTGGAGCGTAGAATATTCATTCGAGTGGAAGCTATAAAACATATGTATTCCCCATACGTTGCGTCAAGTTCTGAATGTCCGCCGTTACAACATAGCACATAACGTACACTCAACCGCTCCATATAAACGAAGCAAAACATTTCATAATTCCTGACAAACCAAGCAAAATTTAAGCATACTTTTCATACTATTCATAAGTATCTTCTAAATTTCTAAGCTCTACTGTATCAGACAGATGGAGGTAAGTTCCAAATCGATTCCTTGTAGGAGATGAGGGTATTTCGTCTACCACGACATTCAAACTTATGATAATAGAAGCGAGTAAACCAGGACAATCATTTAATTTAACCATCTATCAAGACAAGAAAATGTTTAGTGTTACACTGTCTAAAGCAATGGGTATGAAATCTATGATTAGCTCCATGGCCAAAACCTAACCGTGGTCAGTTGAAATAGAATGATATATGATTTAGTCGTCCTGATATTGCATCTGCTTTAAAAGTGAATTATGGCTGTAACAGACGTATGAAGGTTTTGAGGAAGTCCGAAATGTAATACAGGGTGTCCATAAATTACCTTTACAACTTTAGACTGTAATAAGTACAAAAAGTATAAAAGATAACAAGAAACGGCTTTCAGCACGTGTCTCATAGTTGTTTTTTTGTTTTAGGTGAAGCAGTTTTGACGAGAAATGTAGACCCCAGAGGAAAAAGCTCAGTGCGTTGCCTGGTTCATAGAGGCTAAGTCAGATACTCAAGTGCAACGGAACCAAGATCTGATTCGGTGGCCGTCTCGATCACCTGATCTCACCCAAAGGACCAGGTGTACCGAACCAAGGTTAGAGACCTAGTGGATTCGAAGACATGCATTCTCAATCCGAGGGGTGAACACATTGAGATTTATGAATGAAGAAAAAAAACTTTGAGTTTACTTGTCACTTGCTGAAAACAGTTTCTTGTTATCTTGTATATTGTTTTAGTTATCAAAGTCTAAAGTTGTTAAGATTATTTATGGACACCCAATAGTTCTCAAGAACTAGTCCATTCTTCCATTTATTGTCGGAAAAGTGATGACGCAATTTTGTAACTGATGGTGCTAGTTCATTTGTACATTATTGCTATATCATTTAACAACTGACAGTTTTAGCCTCATTCCAAAAAAAAAATTGAGTGCGCATTAAGTTCTAAATGGTTGAGTTTTGGAGATTTTATAACAAGTTGAATATGGAAGACCAAACTATGCATTTTCGTCATATTTTACTTCTTACTTCTGTAAAGGAAAGAACGCGCGTCAAGCTTATGAAAAGTTGCGTCAAGTTTACGGTGACAATACTCTACAAGAACACCAGTGATGATTCGTCTTAAACGACATTGAAACCGACATTTGTCAGAGGAAGGTTATGCTCTCACTGTGTTGGATGGGATTTAAAGGTGTCATGTTTTTTCGGCAATTGGACACTTTGAACGAATCCATCATCCAAAAACGTCCAGAGCTCATTAATTGTAAAGGAGTTGCGTTCCTTCATGACAACGCGAGAATCAAAAATTACCTATCAAAAATTATTGGATCCTGTATAAAATATGTTGTCACACTCACTCTACTCGCCTAACCTTGTGCCATCAGACTTCCACTTGTTGGGCTCTCTTCAAAACTCCTTGCATGGCATAACATTCAAATGAGGCACCTTGTTCAATTTTCGCCGATTAAGACAAATCCTTCTATGAACGAGGAATATGAAGCTCATTGAAAAAATGCCAAAATGTTATCGAACAAAGGTTGATATATCAATGATTGATTTTTATTCTTTATAGAAATAAATGGCCTTAGAAAAACAGAAAAAAATACGTCAAGACTTTTCCGACAACTCATTAAATGTCTCTACCTACTCTAACATTCGTTATTGATATGCATCTCCAGAGCATTGCATAAACATTCTTCGAATTTCAGAAGTTTTACACTCTTCGGCCACAAAAAATTCGATAGCTCCTCCATAACAACTCCATCCTTGTCAGGGGTATGCATTTGTGCGTGTAATCCAAAAGAACCAATAAAAAAATTAGTTTCAGAGTGTTTTTGGAGGTCTCTCAGTCCCGCCCCCCCCCCCCGCAAATACAATAAGGAGTATGTACATTCAAAGGCCAAAAGTCATGCGATAACACAGTGCGTATTGAACATTGCTATCACCCCACCATGAACGTAAAGATTACCTTTCCAATTATGTCTCTTCCTTACGCGGGAGTATGAAATATCTGAGATGCTCTATTTCTCAAAATGCTGTCAGTGTGCTATTACTTTACGATCCAAATACTTCAAATGTATTATATAAAAACATAAACCCAATAGCTGAATGAAGTCTAATTATACATTCTTTGATCAGTAATAATTCGATTATTAGCAATGCGTATTATACATTAACTCGTCCTGTCAAGGAAACTTCGATTTCCAAACGGAATTCCTTCTTCCAATAATTATAAACATACAGTACATGACTGTAACACACAATCCAATAAAGCCCTTTATGGGGGTTTTTGAGCATCGCTAAAACGATTGAAACGACCCTAACAAACATGAGGAAATAGCTGTTTATTATAAGAATTTACAAACAAATTTCAGTTTAACACTATTTAAATAAAGCAAAAATAAATAATAATAATAATAGTTATAATAAAACAGAATAGAATCCTATTAAAGCTTTTAATCAGCTAGTACAACGCCGTTTTATGCTCCTATAAAACCAACCATAATAGCCCTATTCTCAGCTGGATTGAATCGAATTGAATCACTTCGCCTTTATGATGGTGAATATTATAGACTTTTATTTATTTATTTATTTATTTTATTAAAAAAAATATCTTGACTCGAGTTGGCATGCTTGAATCCAAGCTGAATAATTTTATTTTTCACTCCTATTTATCAACTTCAAAAATAAAAATTCGCGTTTTCGGTCCCCCAACACGCTTTCCTGTTTTCTTGAAACACACCAAACACAAAAGCTTACAAAAGGCAACACGAAATATTTTTTTTTTTTTAAAAAGCACATATTCTCCACTTTTCAGGTTTCTACATCCTTAGTGTATTTCAGTGCGCATAATGCGATAAAAAGTTTTTTTCTAAAACGATTCCTATTTGGGGGAAGCAACGAGGTTGCCGCCGAAGGAAGGAAGTGGAAATTTTTATTCGAAATAAATAAATAAAATAGACCAGCCAGAGAGTGAACGTCATTAAGAAGGATGAACATGTGCATGTAATAATAATAACAACAACTGAACACTGAACACAAATATTAAATAAATAAATGAATAATAAAAAAAGAGACAAAAACGGACATTCAGGAGTCACCTGTTGCGCTAATGCTTCAGCCCGACCACAGAAATAAGCAATGAAATATAAAAATATAAACAGTCATTAATGAACACGTAACATACATTCTACAAATGGTGAGAAGGAAAAGCTCGTTTGAAAAAAAAAATTTCCTTCATTGCAAAAGTACTTCAATTAGGACATGTAATAGCGAGCAATAAGGTTCGACGATTTTGTAACACTTGAGAAGTAGACACACAGTTAAACTGAATCAATTTAAACTCGGAATTCTATAGCTATCCGATTTTATCACAGCTTCATATTAAAAGGCTCCCTTAATATTGCAAACTTAATATAGAAAAATATAACCAGTAACGTATTTGGCGAAGTAAAGGAGAAGTTTTGAGACTAAGCCACACACAAGTGTCCGAATTAATTAATTAACGTCTAATATCTCTAATGGAATAGTCAAGTTAAAAACCCCAACGTAAGTTGAAGGGTGGTGATTAAATCAACGGTGCTACTATAGTAGCATATTATAATATGCCGATTACCATCAGTTTGCGGTCTATCGTGCAGTAGCCTACCAAGTAGCCTACATTTGACAATTAGACATCCAATAATCAGAACCATGGGGATCAAATAGATTAATCTTAGATTAAAAGGAGATTAAAATTACCCAAAAAATCTTGACCGGGGTACTCTGTTACCAATTATCCAGCAATATTGGCTCCAGGTTCACTTATACTTAGCGATGAATGCCCAGCATATGCAACTTTAAATAGATGTGGATTTGTATATGAAACCGTTAATACCAAGATCACTATGTAGATCCAGCGGCAGGTGCTCACACACACACAAAAAAAAAATAAATAAATAAAAATTTTGAAAAATCTTATTGGAGAATAGCTCATAAAAACTCTTCAGGTCTCTTATAATAATTTTTAACATCCGCAATGTACACTAATAATTTTCAATAAAGTCAATATATAATTTTTTTCATAACACTACTTATAAAAATTATATAAAAAATAATATAACAATGCCATACACTTTAATGTAAAGACTACACTAATGACCATGCCGCCTACTATAATGAAACGATTTTTCACACACAACATGGTACACCGCATATACAATTATATAAAAGTGGCGGTAGAGCGCATACTATAGTAGCGCCAAATCAACTTATATTGATTATAATAAGTTGGAGTAATACACTCCATAATAAGATCTTTGTAGCGATAGGCATTCATTATGCATGAATATTTACTAATCATAAAGGTGGAGAAGAGTATACCAGATAATTCAAACATCTATTTACGCTTGGATCTCATTTTTGATGTTTTTTGTTAGCCACTCTTTTATGATCATTAATGCTGACCGCAATTTTGTGTCATGCTATTCGAATTAACTTAACCAGAATAAAAACTGAAAGTTAATCCCCCCCCCCCCCCTGAGTTCTAATACCACAGCGAACCAATCAAAACCAAACTAAATAGTGAAGTAGGACATGCTTATGGTAAGCTACGATCCGAGTTTCAACCTTCTACGTCAAAAAATGTGGAAAATATAAAGGGAACGGACAGACAGACAAACAGACGGACGGACGGACATTTTGGAACCATCAAGTACTCCGCTCCGCTCTATTCTAGTCACTGTCCGCGAGGAGGGTATAGTAAAGTAACTGCGCTTTTTAACCTCTCAATCTGTTTTAATCAAAAAAAAAATCGATTTTCTCGAACGTAGTATTTAGAAAATATAAAAGAGTTCTATCTTCCTTCCTTTCTCATCATTTCCGATCAAATGATATATCACATGCCATATGTTGCCATAATTCTAAAGACTAATGACTGCCACCCCCAGAACTCCGACCCTCATTGGGACAATTTGGCCCAAACTTCATAGTAATAAGATCTTGCCTAGAGGAATCTGCATATCGAATTTCACTTCTTTACATACCTAAATGCCACGTTTATCTCTTGGTCCCCTTTAACTTCCACCCCCGTAAATCCGACCCCAGTGGGCTAATCAAAATCTAAATAGTGAAACAGGGCATGCCTATTAAGCTACGTTCCGAGATTCAACCTTCTACGTCAAAAAATGTGGAAAATATGAAGGGGACGGACAGACAGACGAATATTGTAAAACCAATAAATGCTCCATTCTTCGGCAACTTAATAAATTCACAAATAGGACAATCTTCTAAAATAACAACGTCACAAACTCGTACTATTCAACTTCATAAAATTATTCATCCAATGAAGGAGATTCAAACACTATAAAGTCTCTTGCCAAATGTACGAGCTCTTGTATCTCTAATATCACTTTTCAAAATATTTCAATACGAAATCCATCTTTTTACTACTTTCAAATTTTTTTTTTTAAGATGGGTCTTTATAAACAACAATTTTTACAAAACATGTTCGATGAATTTCGGCCGTGGACATCTCACATCAGGTTAATTATGTAGAGTTTTAACCCAAGAGTAAACATAGCAAAATATGGGTTTTATATTTAAATATTCCAAATTACTGAAAAATATTCATTTTATTAAATTAGACTTTCATTCCAGTCCTCAACATTTTCTATTTTCCAGTAACAGCGTTAGAGTTCAAAAGTTTAAAAACCTTTTCACAAAAGAACGGTATACTATATGTGATATTTTCCCCCATAAAACTGAACAAAGTTATGAGAAATGAAAGACAGTTCCCTATATAGCAACATTTTCTCTTTAATATGACACAAAGATTAATATTTGGTACAAATAATTGAAATGACCCGCTCTCGTTTCAAAAGTTTAGAAACATCCACTTAGCGTTTCAGGTGTTTAGAAATACGAGCAGAAGAACTGTAAAATAACAAACCAAATATAAACATTATGTTAACTGGAAAAAAATTTATCAATATTTAGAGGAATATCCTTTGAATCTAATGAGTGCCCTGCATCTTGCTAGCATGCTCATCACTATTGATTCACAAAAGGAAGCAGGGATTTTTGCCCCGCAATGCCTCACAACTGACTTCAGCTTCTCGAAGTTGACTGGCGTTTCTCCCTGAAGCTTCTTCATGTGCATCCGTAAATTCTCGATCGGTTTTAAGTCCATTTTTTGTTGGTCTGTTCTCCCGGGTAGAACGTTGTTGTTCTGAAACCATGGCTTCATTGATGAGCTTTATTGTCTTTCTGTAATACACGTTTTATTTCTTCATCTTCTTCAAGATTTTCCAGAGTCGGGATGAGAAAATTTTCCAAAACTTGTTCATTAGCAGTTCTACTGATGATGCACATTTCCCCTATTCCTAGCTAATGTGAGGCATCCGCACATCCTGGCCTTGACTAAATTTCGCAGTTTCGGTTGTATTTTTACATAATTTTGTTCCGTTCTGAGAAAAAAAAAAAAATCAAACGTGGTACACCGTTTATTTGTGAAAAAGTTCTAAACTTTTGAAATGGGCTTGTAGGTGACAAGTTGCAGAGATATACTTTAACAACTTGATGGAACACTTAAGAGATCCATTACTGGCCTCCATCTATTTATCAACTATTATTATATATTTGTGTAAACATGAATCAAAATATGAAACGGGATCTTTTCTTTAATGATTTGCAATTATCAAGTAACATAAATCCCATCAAATAATGTAGAAAATTCATGGCTACAACACCCGAAAATTTACGAAATCGAACTATTATTTATTATTACATCAAATTCTATAAGCAGTTGAAACCTTACATGTTCGTTCCTCAATTAATTAGAAAAACATGAAAAAAAAAATCGTTTTAAGCATTTGGACTAATTGATTAAACGTCTTCCATTTCGAAAAACTTAATGAAACCTCTCTGAAAGCGGTTCGTAAGTTTATTTTTAATATTATAATTTTTTATTTATTATACAAGTCCATTAAATATTGAATGTAAACAACAGAATCCTTTGGCTTAATTTTTTTTTATTATTATAATAAATAAAAATTAAAAACCGTACCTATTACATAAACGTGACATAAAAGAATTAAAAAATATAATAATTTATTTAAATAAATAGATAATAATAATAATAATAATAATAATAATAATAATAATAATAATAATA
>JAHWFO010071827.1:46702-103557 GCA_023313115.1 Rhysida immarginata | reverse complement strand
TAATAATAATAATAATAATAATAATAATAATAATAATAATAATAATATAAAAATTATTTCCCGCTGGTATCGAACCAGGAGAACAATTAAGGTTGTCCCCCAACGAAACCAAGTCCAAAATGAGGTTACTATAAAAATTATTAATTAAATTAAATAAATTATCAACTTGTATCGAATGTCATCTTAAAGTTAAAAAATATATAATTTAATCTATTGGACGCTTTAGATCGTTGTTTATGTAGTGCTGATATTTTTATTATTTTATTTGATTATTTTTTTTTTTTTTAGTATTAATCACCTTGACATGAAATCTAAGCGCCAACAACATTAAACTATACAATAAAAAATAATAAATCCATAAAAAGCTAATCAGACTCGATTTAGTTACGAATGCCTACTACAGCAATTTTAGACAATTTCAGCATTCTTTATCTATAGACTCTGACCGATATTCAATGTCTGCGTCATTTAGGACAGAAAGAGAAAATATTTATTTTTTTATAATAATACTAATCCCAAAAAAATTTTTTTTAGATAATAATCGCGATGATGAATCCCAAAATCCCATCCTTCAGGGATGGCGTGCGCATGGGCGGGGCGTCGTTGACGGGAAGCGAATCCTGCCCCGGACGCCCGCCGCACAGCATTTCCTCGCCGAAGTCGCCCTTCCGTCGGCGGCCAAGGCCGCGGTTCACCTGACGATGACGATGATAATGATAACGTTGATGATGATGCTCTCATCCTCCGAACGAGTGAATCCCATCCTCTGGCATTGGAAATGTCACTTCATCATCATCATCATCATCATCATCATCATGATCGGCGCACAAACGAGGGCCCGACATCCGGCGGAACAACACGAGCGGATGATTTGAGGCCACGCGCAACCATAATGAACCGTAGCGGATATAACAACCAAAAAGAAAAAAAAAATTATCTATCCATCATTTATCATATTTTCATGGCTCTTTCTATTAAAATTCCTCCTATGCGCACAACAACAACAACGAGCGCAACAAGTGTTCCTGCGAACAAACAACGCCTATTCAGTATTACAACACACTCTGCTCCCGTTCACATCCTTTCCTATGCAAACTTAATGAGCTTCACATCCCGTCAAGGTATAACGAAAAACTTAACGGGAATCGAACCCCCGACCGATCAAGTCGACTTTTATTGCATCGCTGGGGCGTTGTCACGTGCGCCGCCCGTTTTCCTCTCTGCGAAAGAAAGCGGATGGATGAGTAGGCGAGCTGCGCACCTGGTGATAACGATGATGATGATGATGATGTTGATGATGATGAAAGGGCGTGCGTTTAACACCCACGAGGCATTCGCTTACAACGCAATGGCAAAATCTGCAATCTTCGATTCTCTCTCAGTCTTCTCTCCGTTTCTAAGAGCGGTTCTCGAATTTTGAAGGAAATTTTCTCAGTGAAGAAGAAAGAGAGGAAATTACAAAACAGCTCCATACAAAACAACGCAAAGAAATTGCCAGATTCAACCCTACGGCGATCTCTTTTATGCAATAAAAATTACATTTTCATCCATAAAAATCTCAATGCGGGTGAGAACAATCATGTGACTGGTGCACATGTAGCATTTGGAAATTTTAGCCGAGCAAGATGGCAAAGCCCTTCATTTATTCAGGATCTATCAAAAATACGTTTAAAAACTTTGAGGGCGAATTCCTCATAATGTAGTTTACGTTATGCCTCACCTCAGAGACTCGTAACAATAGAGTGCCTATAATATTATTATTATTATAGGCACTCTAGTAACAAATGTTCGAAGTGTCCTCTGCGTGATTCTACAGAATCATTGACTGTCGCACTCGTTCAAATACTCCCAGACGGTTCCGAAAGTTTCGCAAGCTTGTATGTCACTTCAATGAATTTCGGCTGCATAAACCAATTGATTTAGGTACCCCCACATATAAATATCCAAAGAATTGGAACCGGTCCTCCACTACCTATCCATCTGCCTTGTTAGATATCAGCCAGCGCATCTCGCACAATGAGACTAAAATGTGTTGAAGCCCCATCATGCATAAACTTTCATTAATACCTCAAAATCTAAGGAATTTCGAGCATATAAGCATAGAAGTCCAGAAAATACCAAATCAAAGGCAATACATCTACAGGCAATTACAACGAATTCCAGCGATATCCGGTAATCGGCTATTCAGGAGCTGTGATGTTTTTATATTCCTCTCCCATTCAAAATTAAGCAGAACTAAAACTCCGACGAAGTTGTGCTTAGTAGGAATTCTAGAAAGTTGGACGAACCTATGTTACCACAGAAAGCCAGACATCTCTTGCAGATTCAGAGTTGGGAAGACAACGTCTACAGACATAAACATAAGTAACACCTGTATATAAATACCACTTTTCCATCAACGGCCTTTTGACTTCCGCAAGTACCAATACGCTACCACCGTTTGAGCAACGTTGGGCAATGTCCAGTTCCTCCATCCTTTCGGGTCCATAAGTAGAAGTCCATGTGTTAAATCAGAAAAAAAAGTCCAAAGATAATTTCACAGAAATGAGGGTAACTCCACTCCGATCATAGCTTACAATTTTTGCCGCTAGGTGATGACAGTGGCACTTCTGGCAATAACAACCTCTCTCAATGCAAGTCCTCTCTGACCGACAAATAACTCGTTCCTTTCAGTTTTGGTTCATGATCCATGAACTTTAATAATGAGAAATCCTTTTGCACGATTTACTCGTGGCATGAAAGCGAAATTAATTAGTTTGGGACTAAATTATTTTTTAATTTTATTTTAAAATAAAGACACGACGCCATTTTGGATATCGTCTTTCATTTTTATTCGTTATCCGTCGTCAGTAATTGATCAATTTATTCTTTAACAGTTGAGTATCCAGGATATCAGTATACTGTAACGTATAAAGTACTGAATGCATAAAGTGCATGAATAATATACGTTATGGGGACGCCCATGACTATGCAAATCCCTTGGCATAGCAAATGCTACGTATCAGTTGGTCACGTGATAATCTGTACCAATATAAAGCGAGAACACACCTGTCAATTGCAAGTGGTTTGACCGTCACCATAGGGAAAACAAAGGATCTGAGTGACTTCGAGGGCGGGAAGATAGTTGGTACCCGACGAGGTGGACTGAGTATTGCCGAAACCGCACGTCTTCTAGGCTTTCCCGAACAACCATTTCAAGGGTTTACAACCAAACAACCAAAAAACAACCAGCCAAAAACAAGCCTGTGGTCGCAAACGACTCGTCGATCTAAGGGGTGAGCATAGGATAAGAATGCTTGTTCGTGCGAATAGAAACGTCACGACTCGTCACCTAACCGTGGAGTAGAACACTGGACCGCAGAATAACATCTCTGAACGCACTACACGCCGTACATTGCAAAGGATGGGCTACAATAGCCGACGGCCAGTCCGGGTAACTTTGATCTCCACCCAAAACAGCAAAAAAACAAAAAAAAAACGTATCCAATCTGGCCGTGATCACCAACACTGGATGAATCCCGTCGATGACTGGAAGGTGTGCTGGTCGGATGAATCCCGTTTCCTATTGCACGATGGGGATGGCTGACGCAAAATTTGGAGACAATAGCACGAAGCGATGGATCCCTCCTGTCTGGTTTCCACTATTCAGGCTGCTGGAGGCTCTGTAATGGTCTGAAGAATGTTTTCCTGGCATACTCTTGGTCCACTGCTACCTGTAGAAAGAACAACGCCTTAATGGTCAGGGCTACCTGAAGATTGTTGCCGACCACGTTCATCCCTTCATGAATGCTACTGTGTTTCCCCCATCGGAAGGATACTTCCAGCAAGACAATGCTCCGTGTCACAAGGCTCGTATCGTCATGGAATGGTTCCAGAAGCACGATAATGAATTCAACTTACTCCTCTGGCCACCACAGTCCCAATCGGATTTGAACCCAATCGAACATTTTGGGATGAGCTGGAACGGGTTATTCGAGGCACGGATCCACCATCATCCAATAAGCATCAACTGGGAGCAGCTGTTGCATCCACATGGACAAACATCATGGAACAATACTTCCAGCAGCTAATAGAATCCATGCCATGCGAATTCGTGCTGTTATAGCTGCTAGGTGTAGCGCAACACAGTATTAGGGGGGGGTGTTCCAAAAACTGTGGACAACATGTGGTCTTTATCGACTCGTGAATGCTCGGGCGGAACGGAGAGTGGATTGGATTGCGTAAGACCACAAAATGGCAACACTCCAATAGCAAATGATAGTAGCACCATCTTAATAAAGGATGCTCCTCTCAAACGATCTCGCACAGCTAAATAGGTTGCTGATATCCAAGTTCTCTTGTCATGTTGATGGCTTATTCCAATAGAGATGGGTACTTTTAACAAGATAATGCGATAATGGAACTTATATTGTACAGGATTGGTTCCAGGAATATGAAGGAGAGTTTTACTTTGCTTAAGTGGCCTCCACAATCTCACAACAACTGCAAAGTGTTTTTCATCAAGCATGGTCTCATATTCCATTTCAAACTACCTATCAACATTTCGTGGAATCCATGCCAAGAAGAATCGACGCAATATTAAAGGTGGTCATAATAAATTAGCTGCTCAGTCTACATTGCTGCTGTTGTTGTTATTGAGGGTGCTCACATCCTATTCACAGAGACTGAGATTTCAAAACGAAGTCAAGTACCGAAGCGCCTTGAAGCAACAGTGCAGAATTAACATAAAAAAAACTTTTTTCTCCTCTCGACGACGAAGAGAAGCAATTTTCATAAAAACACTCCGAGTGAAAAATCATCCTCAAAAACGATCCTCCCTGAACCCCCCCACTCCTTTTACCCCTAATTAGCCTAAATGCGAATCATCATCATTACGAGTGGCGCCCCCACGCTGGGCGCGGTCATTGCGCATGCTCTGCTCTCTCTCTCTCTCTCTCTCACTCACTCTAAAATCTCTAAAAAAGAAAGGAAAAAGAAAGTGGGGGTTAAATGGCCGCCTTCATCCTCCAACATTACCTTTGCGCTGCTAGAAAGGGAAAAAACAAGCGTCTTTCCAAACGATTACCGACGATTTGGAAGAAGATGGGGGTTCAATCCGTCGCCGACGAGTGGCGCTGCAAATGGCGCGTGCGGCGAAGATTATCCCCCCCCCCCTCCACCCTACTCTTTCCTCAGTCATTTGCATCTTAATGTCACGACTCGCGTTCTTGGCAAGAAGCAAATTGGGAGAAAAAAAAAAAAAAAGAGCGAGCAAAATGGCCGAGCATAAAAACCAAATCAAAATGGATCCTAATAATTTTCCTAATGAGATTTTTCCTCCGAGGAAGAAGAAACCCCCCTTCTCACGACTCCCTCCTCCAAAAATGTAAATTTTTATCATCATCTCCCAAAGAAAAAAGAAACGACACGACCTTACGCGACACGAGAACGCAATACCTCCCTATAGCCTCTAGAGATCTATTCGACCCCGTATCCCCCCGCTCGATAACCTTAAATCGTCGTCGACTCAATCGGACATATGTCGCTAGACATTAATCGTCCCCCAAGAACAACGATAAGCACATTTACCCTCCATTCGTGGAACCCTCTCTATCTTGTTGTTGTTATATATATAATAAACTGCAATCCAATAAACACGCTGGACAAAGAGAAATGAAGTACAAACAAGCGATCACCCCGCAGTATTCTTTTATAAATGGCATCCACAGACGTCTATAGACCTTTTAAAGTTATTTATTTCTTGCTATACATTGAGATATACTTTTATCTAGATAAGGCGTCACTTTATGCCACGTGACAATACAACAAATGAAATTCGCGCCTCCGTGTAATCGGGACTTCTACAACCCGGAAGATTCCCTCACCCGGCATACGCTTCTCTGCCGTCCTACAGCTTCTAAAAATATCAAAATAAGCCTCACTAGGTCTATTTTCAAACTTCTCTATAAAAATGGGCCACTTTTTTGCAACTTGATGCACTACAACGATGAAATTCGCGCTGCCATATAAACCGGATGATTCTACAACCCGGAAGACTCCCTTAGCCGGCATACGCCTTCTCATCGCTCCAAAGATACCAAAATATGTTTACATTTCCGCATAAAAATGTTAAATAGGATGCAATCCCTTTCCACCATGTAATCGGAATCTACCACCCGGAAGATTCTCTCACCCGGCATATCCTGGCAATTGCCTTCTTCACTATACTATCGCCTCAAAAATTTCGAAATAAGCCTAAATGGCCTATTTTCGAACCAATATTGTCACTAATATATTAATTATAATTAAAATCTTTACAACAGACTCTCTCCATAAAAAAAAAATCCCCAACGGGACGCAATCCTCTTCCCTCCAGTTCCCCTCTCTCTGTGTCAAATTGAAATCACATCTGACAACCCCTATCCCAGTCTAAATAGATTATCCCTCCCTTTCTTTCCCCACTACCCTTCCCGAAAGTCCCCCAAACACTGACACCGCCGGCTCAAATGCAATCAAATCAGATTCGTTTTATATCACGAGAGGGCGCATTGGCGAGCATATGGACCTCGCACGAGAGTGAGAGAGAAAGAGAGAGAGAAAATAGAATGACCCCCTCCCCCCCGCCACCAACCCCCTCACCAAAAGCCACGAGGCGAATATAATTAATTTTCACTTGGCCTCCGAACCCTATTGGATGGAAAAACAAATCAGTTCAAAGGCCAAATGGTGGCAAACGGTGGCGCCCCAGGTGGCGATCGCTGACAGCAGCCGCCGAGCTTGTTTGCGATGGAGATCGCACGCGCTGTTTTTCTAACACCACTTCACTCGAATTAATGAGAAAGCCAAACCCGGGGAAAGGCGTTGTCACCTCGTCTAGGGACTAACAACAATCCAACGGAGACCGACCGAAGTACGGGAGCAATTCTGTTCGTATGACGTCACAGACTGCAAAACTAGATAAATTGACTCAGCCGTTTCAATTAACAGAGCAGACGGCGGTCAAGCAAATCCAAAATGGCGGCAGAGCTAGGCTGGTAGGCCGCCATCTTGAAAAACGGTCCTAACCTAACCTTTGTTTAACTCAGGTGGTAATCATATCTTTTGTTTGGGAACAAATTGACCACTCGCCTTACAGTCCGGACCTCACGTTCAGTGGCTACCATTTGTTCCGGGAGCTAAACGAGATCATCAGCAGCCTGCATTTCAGCGACAATGAACAACTGAAAACTGCGTGATTTTCTTCACCGGCGGCAGCTTCTATGAAATGATCATGCGCAAGTACATTGAGCGCTATGACAAGTTCTTAAATAAACTGGGAAACTATGTGGAAAAATAGTTAAAGGTACATAGAATCTGGTAAAGAAAAAATTTAAAAAATGTACATATAGTTTTGTTTTATTGCAAAATGGACCTAACTTTACGAATAACCCTCGTACTTTACCAATTGTCAATGAGATAGCATTTGATCGATGGAGTTAAGCAACTTCAGGCGCAGCCAGCTGCTGGCTGGGTGACAGCCAGTGGCTTGAGGACCACTGCTGGGTGGGACGGCTATTTGGGGCACAGCTGTTGGGGGACTTTAGTCTGACCCATTTGCTGAGTGACCAGTGCTGGATGTCCAGCAGCTGGTGATAGCCACTGGTTTGTTCGTCCGCCAGCAGCTCTTCCATCATGAATCCCCCGTGCTTAGTTAGTTACTGGGATGGCGCAAAACTCCCTCGAAGGATTATCGTTCTGCAATAATCTACTCTCTGTACAAGATAAGATGAGATAGCATTAGTGTTTGAAGCCGACGATGGAGAACCAACCACCATTTGAGCGAGATTTATACATCTATTCAAGCACGTTAGTCTTCTACTCCTACAAACTGCACGAAAGGCCAGGACTGTTTAATCCGGTGGAAAACTGCACGCGGGGAAACTTACTCAGCAGTATATTGTGGACGCGTTTTAAAAGTTGAAGGAGGATGCAATGGTCATGGTGGCCAAGTTCGGGAAAACAGATCTCTTCATTACATTTACATGCAATCCAAATTGGACTGAAATAACAAAACAGCTGGTCCGTAGGAAACTTCGATGCATAGACCCGACATCGCCACGACAATCTTTGGTTGAAACTGAGGGCATTTGCCGACGACCTGACTAAAAATTTGTTGCTGGGGTAGTGATGGCATGGATGAACGTCACTGAGTTCCAGAAAAGAGCTACTGAATTAGTTAAGACAAACCAATATAAAATGGAATGAATCCCAAAGGCAATTATTTGAATGCATCCATTTCTTCCAAGAATACCTATAATTCTTAAAACATAAATTTCACAGGCTATAAGCCTGCCTGCCTTGCCTCTAGTATCCAACTGATATCCAACTGTTACAGAATAAACTGATCAATTACTGAAGACAGACAACGAATACAATCGACAGAGGTAATTTAAAATGGCATTGTCAAAGACCACCTTATGCTGACCTTGAGCACGAGAATTTTCGAGACCCCCTTTACAATATCCATAGACAACAGTGTATTGAATGACTAAGGGGCCCCCCCCCCCCCCCCAAAAAAGAAAAAAAAAAAAAAAAAAAAAAACGAAAACAAAATTCGCTGACAACCCCCAAAATGGAAGCAAAGAGCTCCTGATCTAAGAGGATGAAAGTTTTACAAGAGGATCACGACTAACCCGCACAATGGGATCCACTTTCCTCAAACTTCTTTTTTTTTCTTTTTAGAGAAAGAGAAGTTCATTTAGAGAAAAACGAGAGAGAGAGAGAGAGACTCAAACAATAAAAACCTCCTCCGACTCGGAAGAATGGCCGCCGGACTTAGGAGGAGGAACAATTCGGGAAAAGAGAACGACAACGACGACAACGCACAACATCATCTTCGAGAAAAAAGAAAAGAAAGGCGAAATGGATTGTGGGAAACGGATTAGTCGCTATGGTGACCGACGTGTAGGGTAGATCTGCAGAAGAAAGAGAAGAAACCGGTCAACGCAAGCAGGGGATAATAAGGGATTGATTTACCCACCATTTTTTCGTTATTCCTTTGCCTTCAAAATATTTTTTTTTCCAGGATCTTAGTAATCTGTACTCACTAACTATTACTAATAGTTATAAAACAAGGGCTGCAGGAAAAAAGAACATAATACAGAGTTGGATAAAAAGTAACGGTGATAGTGCTTTACTTCTTATTAGAGAAAACGGCACGTCCATTTCTTCACTGCAAGCGCACCCCCATGCTTACCACCACCTGCAATCACACTTGTGGAAGGCGCTGTACACTCCACGCGTCCATCTCTGTTGTAATGGTTGTATGTTGTAATGGTTCTCTTTACAACTTTACATTTTGGCGAAGAAACAGTCATCACAGACTCCTATCAGTTATGCATGGCGGATGATCCAGTATTTCCCATCGCCAGCGTTAACATTGTCATGAAAGATGATATGGGTCGTTTTCAAAAAAGTGACGTCGCTAGGAGAAAGCAGACCTCATGCAACCTCAATTTTGATCCAAGAACGCTGTTCCAACTTACAAGGGACTTATACGTAATTGTACGACGAAATTTTTTTTGCTCGCAAATATATCTTGGAAGTGAAGTGGATTCGTGCGTATTGTTGAGTAGTAGAAGAAAGAAGTTGAGAGCGCATTAATACACATACACACAACACCTCCTAGAAAGAAGGCCTGTGCCAACACCACCTGAAAGATAAGGCCTGAGCGCGGAAACATCATACTTTATTAAAACGTCATAAGTAGTCATCTTTAATCGCATTTCTAGCCCTAAATTATGACTAAGCATGATGATGCAACAATGCATGAAATTTCTGTGCACATGCCTTCTCTTTAGATTTTGAAAGAAACAAAATTTAGCGATTTCTTATTTTACAAGCACCAATAGTAGCTTTAGATGAGTAACATATTTCAATTTGGTGTGAATCTGTGAGGTACATGTTCGTGTACTTTCCTTGTTAGTACAACGTTGTGAAGTGCATTGGAGAGGAGGGTGAACGTTTACGAACTAATTCAGGTACTCTTTTGGTATTCCTTCAATCAGGAACGAACGTATTCATCAACGCAATCATGTCAATACATTACCTACCAAAAAGTCATTGGGTATCCCAATCAAGTCATTTTTATGATGGCCTTATGGTGTGGTCCAACACTGTTAGTTGTTCGTGGTAATATGAACTCATGCTACAAAGGTCGGATAAAAGGTAATCGCTCCATGTTGACCACCTTGTGCCACATCTTGTAGAAGACGTCGTTCTTCCACCATTAGTGCGTCCATCTATGCTGATGAGCTGAAGTGATCGCCTTTTGGCATGGCAATTTTTGGCAAATGGTGGATGTTCCGGTACTTTGTATTCCTGAATGGGACTGTTTCCATAAAGTGCCGTCGCTTTCTCTTTAAAGCAAGGCGAAGGTGGCGTTGCAAGAAAAAATAGCATCTACGTGGAACAGCATAGTGTAATATTACCCCAAGGATGCTTGTACTAACCTCGGCACTTTAAGGCTCCGCAATATTTGACTGAATACAACCGTTACCACTCACTGCACAAGCTATCTGACCTTTCGTTCTCAACCCCACAAGATCTCAAGGTCATGTGACCTACTTCGCAGCAGTTCTGCGATTACTTTTTATCTAATCCTTGAGTATATAAGAATGTTAAGAAAAACCAACATATAGACATATAAACGGGTTGTTCAAAGCAATCTGGAATTTTTGGATGAAAAAACTAAAACCTACTGATCTGTACTATGCCTTCCTATTTCTTAATGTAATCCCCTGATACATTCATGCATTTCTCCCAACAACCGCCTGAATATCTTCCAGCAACATCCTTTGTCTTTGTTGTCGCAACCAGTTTCGCACAGCATCATCCTTCACCTATTCATCACTACCGAAATGCTGGGCTCCCAAGAACTCTTTCAAAGGCACCAAGAGATAAAAATCGCTTGGAGCAAAGTCCAGGAGAACACGGCGGATGATGCTTCCAACGCAGTTCTTGCCGTTTATAGATAACGCTGTGTGAGGTCGGGCATTGTCCCTTCGTGATGAAACCACGCCGCTGCTACCTTAAAGCATTGAACATGTCCCTAAGAACCAGGTGTAACTTCAATAACCTACGTATTTCCAAAAAAGTTCAGAGAATGGTATGGTAACTGTATAGTCCTAAGCTGCATATAAAAGAAGGCCTTGTACGCGTAAGTCATCACTGTTTGCATTAACAGCTCCTCCGATTTTATCCTAAATTTAGCCCTAATTGAAAAACAATGTTAATAGTGAGCATCCAGGCTGAGCTACATGATGATGACTAACCCTTACAGGACTTTCTATAATACCCGTGTTACAGTATTCCGAATAGAGATGGCGCAGCTGTAGCACTCTCTTTCCGTTTATGAATGACTTGAGTTAAAAACAACCTAAGTCGCTTGTCCGAGAATTAAAGCTTCTGGAACTAGAAGAGAAACCCAGATACAGCCCAAACGGATGATGATCTTTCACTTAGCTTCTTGGTCCATTTAAAGACGCACTTCGCGGAACAAAATCTAAAGAAAACGAGGGCGTGGTTTCTTCCCGTTCTCATGCTGGAAATTCCCACCATGAACGGAACAGAGTTGCAATTTCTGTCAGCAGTTGGCGTTAGTGGCGCTTTTTGTAATAGCCCATTACAGATGATCAACTTACTTTCTGTCTTGTTTCGGTTCAAAACTAAAGCATTTATATACAGTAGCGCTCAAAAAATAGTACACTTTATGTTTTATCATTATAACTTCTAAAGTATTGAATTTTAATTAAAGAATTTGTAATAATATATAGACTGCATAAACATTTGAATATTGAAAGAAATTCCAACTCTTTAGAGTTAATTAGTATTTGAAGACTCATCCATTATTGATAGAGGCGAGTTCATAAAATAGTACACACTGAGTTTTATGTAGATTTTTCTCATATTCTCTAGATTGATGTTGACATTTTGCTGTTGCTGACAATATTTAACATGTCGCTTCGAGTTCATCTGCCATCTTCAATAAACAAGCACATTATAGATGCAATCAACAATGGCAACTCATACACCTCAGTTTCGGAGCAATTTCAAGTTCCAAAGTCCACGGTGGCAAGAATTTTTCAGCGTTTTCGCACGCAAGGATATGGAACTCGTAAGCCAGGGTCGGCCGACCAAAACCAACAACTCCACGAGAAGATAAAGTCTCGATACGGCTGTCTAAGGCTGACCCGAAAAAAACTGCAGTTGACCTTAATAACGAAATGGCAACCTTCCATAATGTTAACGTTAGTGTGAGTACCACAAAAAGATGTCTGAGAGATGCAGATTTGTTTGGCAGATGTCCCGTGAAAAAACCTTTGATCTCCAAGAAGAACCGGATAGCCCACCTCAAATTTGCCAAAGACCATTTGAAGTGGACCTCCAAAAAATGGAATAAAATGCTTTTTAGTAATGAATCGAAGTTTTTACTATTCGGATCTGATGGTATCCAGTACGTACGCCGTCCAGCAAACCATAGATTTGATCCAAAATACCAATTACCAACCGTTAAATATGGTGGAGGATCCACTATGGTATGGGGTTGTTTCAGTCATAAAGGGGTAGGCCCGCTGATAAAGATCGATGGAATAATGGACAAAATAGTATATAAGAATATCTTAGAGCAACATATGCTTCCTTTTGCCAAAGCAAATATGCCTCGTGGATGGATTTATCAGCAAGACAATGATTCCAAACATACCGCTTGTGTGGTCAAAGACTGATTCAAGTCAAAGAAGGTACGAAATCCTATTGAGCATATGTGGGAAGAATTAGACCGCAGCTGCAAGTCACAGAAAGCACGAAATTCACTGGAAATATTTGAAATTTTATGAAAAGAATGGGAAAAAATTCCAATGGCCAAAATCACTAAACTAATTGATTCAATGCCAGCCCGCTACAAAGCTGTTATTGATGCAAAAGGTTTTGCAACAAAATATTGATCGCTAACTCTTTTTTTTTCATTGTATTTACTTCATTTTTGGGATTTTTTTTGCGTATGTACTATTTTATGATTTTTGTATTTTGGCAGTTTAATGGTGTCCTCGCAAATACAAATAACAGTGACCTTATTTCTAGTTTTTCTTTTGTATATTTATATAGGTAATATGTATACAAAGTTTAGTTATATGTTCTTAATTTTTGAAAGTATTATAGCAATAAACATGAAAGTGTACTATTTTTTGAGCGCTACTGTAAACAGAGATCCTTGTACACTCATATTCATGCCATAACGGTGCAAATAACTCATTTACCTCTAAAAAAAATTTCACCAAACCAGCGTTCCTCTCCGCCATTGTGAAAAACTTTGCGACCGCGTTGGTTTCTGGGAGTCATAAAAATTAATAGGGGGCTATGCAGAAAAATACTCCATGTAAACTACACATTCTTTTATAATAAGAGTCCTTATTTTCATACATTTTGAATAAACTGTTTTCGAGAAAAAAAATTTTTGAGCAGCCTTTGTATATCATGGCACTTACATCAACAGCTACAAATGTCCAATAGCAAACATCATTATATACAACTACATATACACAAATACAAAGATTACTAGTGCACGACAGCGCTTACACTCGCAAAACACTGAACACAGGCTGCGTTCATAAGCATCCACTTGAGCTGCAAGTGATGCCGCATGCAACTGCACAAACCACGTGATAGCTTATGCTTGGCATTGTTGAATTTGTATACACAATAATACAGTATCGGCTTAAACAGTAAACTTGAACGATAAAAAAAACAAAAACTTGATTTCGTATACTATTAGGCTACATCACGTGATTTGAGCAGTTACGTGCGACATCGGTCGGACTTTTCAGACGAGGCGTGACAACAATGGCAAACGTCGGTACCACAGCTTTCGAACATGCATATCAACAGTAGGCTACAACATCGATTAGATTAAGCTGATATCAAGCGAATGCTTATGCACACAGCCTAGCGACTTTTGTACTACAAAAAGTAACAGTTAATAGGGTATAAGCCTATTCAAAATGACTGTACGACATTAACAATAACAACAACAAAACATGGAGGACGCACTAATGCTTGTAAATTTTTAAATAAATTAAAAATTCTAGAAAATCAGCCTAAAAAAGCGGCTTAAGCGCCCAAGCCTGTTAAGCCCGCGCCGTCCGCCTCGCAGTCTGGTTGGGAAAGAGGACAAGTCGGGGTGTGGTAGGCAACAACGACGAACAACGTTTCTGCCCCCAAGCACCCCCTCCCACGTCTCACTCCCTACCCCCTCCTGGCGAACCCCCCTCCTAACACACCTCACGAAGGAAAGAGAAGAGAGAGAGAGAGAAAGAGAGAGAGAAAGAAAACCGGAAACAATGCGCCATTGCCAGTAAGCAGCAAATTTTAAAGTTTTTCAAGGAGAAGCGCAGGCCAAAAATGAGGACGACTTACCTCGGGGGCGTGCGGCGGTGGCTCGGTCCGTGGTGCCTCGCTCTGCGCCTTCCGACCGACTAAAAGAGAGCCATGCAACGGTCCCAGTACGAGCCAGAGCAAAGCGAGCCAAGCGCGCGTGCCCCGCCAAGCCTTCAATACTTTATTTCGAGGCCCCCCATTCTTTTTCCTCTCTCTTTTCTAAAAGATATCATTTTCTTTCTCTCTTTCTCTCTCTCTCTCTCTCTCTCTCTCTTGTAGAGTAGAACACAAAATAATATGTAACACGATAAGAAAAGTTCCCTTTTCAAAAGAGCGCACAATATATTTTGAAGGGTCACATAATAGGGAGAGAGAATTCTTTTCATTGCTCGCATTCACAGTGAATATAGATTTTCTCGTGGCATCACAATGCCCACAACCGATCGCCATTCGCTCTCTCTCTCTCTCTTTCATTCTCTCACTACCCCCCGCTCAACGCCCCCCCCCCACCCAATTATGGGCGCCAATACGATGGTCGCGATAACATCGGCCACTATGAAATTTGATGAGATGAGGAGAGGGCTCCGGCGTTCTCGAGGCGTGGGCGGGGCGCCACCACCAACCCTGCAGCCAATCGCGACGCTCCGACGCAACACCGTCGAATGGATAAAAAGAGCCCGCATCGAACAATTAAAAAAAAAAAAAAAAAAAAAAAAAGAGGCGAGCGCAAAAAAAAATAAAAATAAAAATTTTCCTTCTAATGGTACACGAGGGAAGCCAAAATAAGAACAGCACGCGCTAAGAAAAGAGCAAAAAAAAAACTCTACGGTATAGCTTAAATAACACGCACTTGTATAAAAACAATATTTCTCAGTTCACATTCGTTCAAGGTGGCCGTGCCTAATCGGGGTTCATCATCTCCCGCAAAAAATGCGGGCGAAGTGGTGAACAACATGAAACAATACGTAATACGAGAAGAAATGTGAACAATAAAGCAAATTTGACGACAGGATGCCAGGAATACATTTCGGGGAACCTAGCGGGGCATGAAAAACCAAAACAGCTCCGTATTGGTCGCATGTGATATCAACGTTTAGGTAATCGTTCTTATAGAATTCTCTCTGCTCACCTGTTAGCAAGCCTTACCATCACAACCTGAACAAATACGTAATAAGACCAAGCAATTCTTCACCTGGTATTGTGCACAAGGCCAAGCCATCACGGGCGATCTGCACAGGTAACTATAACGAGTGCAGGTTTCTTTGCATCGCAAACAAGAAAAAGTGAGGTTTATGAAGGACAGCGCAAGACCACGCAACGGGAAAGTGACCCAAAGTAACGTCATTTATTTTTTCAAAGAAAATTACAAACCATACGGGTAACCAACTAAGTGCAGCTGAAACTACACGTCTTTATCTACTTTTTCACACAGGCACCTTGACGAGTTAGGCGTTTATCCCAATGCTGCACCAGTTTCAGAATACCCCGCTCATAGAACTCTGTCGGTTGTCAATACAGCCAATGGCGGGCGGCAGATTTGAGTTCTTCGTCAGTCTCAAACCTCTCCCCACCCAGAAATCTCTTCATGGGACCAAAGAGGTGGTAGTTCGAGGGCACTAAGTCCGGACTATAGGCTGGATGGTCCAGAACCTCCCAACCGAAACTAACAGTTTTTCTTTGACGACGTTGGCCAAATGAGGGCGTGCGTTATCATGAAGAAGTCGAACATCATTTTCTGTTTCTGGTCGCTTATCCCGAACAGCACGCCGCGCGCAGTTTAGTTAACAATAGGTAGCGGCGTTGACGATTGATCCATGAGCCAGGAACTCTGCTAGTAAGATGCCTTGCATATCCCAAAAAGCTGTAAGCATAATCTTCCGAGATGAAGGACAACTTTGATTTTTTTTTGCGAGATGACACCCGGGAATGGAATAGTCCAGACAGTCGTCACCGTATACTTTACCATTTCCTAATGATCTTCAGCAGGTTTCTTATCTTTTGCAAAACGAAACCTTATAAGAGCTAGAATACCGTTCTTCCGCTGTGGAAGCGTATTTCGCGTACCAAGTACCCATCATCTTCATAAAAGAACAAAGTAAAAAGAAAATATAACTTTAAAGCTTGAGAATATCTACAGTGGGTGGTTAGGGCTCTATGGTAACAATTAGCATATTTAAAGCAAGCGCGCGCGTTTATTTCACGTGAGCTCTACTCGCAAAACAAAAAAATGCCATGTAGCGCATTCTACATTTGAGCTTCATTTCATTGCACACTTTTGGCCACAGTTCACTGTTTTCCACCAAAAAATAACGAAATGTGCGGATTTCCACTTTCCTGCACACTTTTTGCCAAATTTCGCTGTCTTCCACCGAAAACTACCGAAATACGCGATATGATAGCGGCGGCCATTTGTAAAACGACTGGTAGCATGTAGTGCGCGTGCGCAGGCACAATTCTTGTTATGCAATGTCTGAGCATGTACTCAACCTTCTTTTTGGCTATGTTAACTTCTACACAGCGACTCAATTCCCTCCGTTAAAAAACAAATGGCGTTACTTTCTGATATCCCCTCGTAGAAAGCCATGCGCATAGAAACCGCAATCTTGTTTATATTGCAATTCTTGGCCATGATCAAATCAATAGTTTGAATACGTGCAATTTCCTTACACAACGTTCGCGGGTCGATCGACTCTCCAAGACGTTTCACGGTAGCGGAAAAATGCCTCTTCGCCAAATAATTTCGAGCTGAATAAATTAACTGCACCGTCAGATCATGGATAGCTAGCGTACAAGATTATCAGTTATGGGTCGTACAGAAATGATTGACACAAGCCCTCTCACGTCGCAAAAGAACTCCAGACGACAGCGAAACATCAAGAAATCTACAGCAGGGGTCTTGAGATGAGTGCGATATATGCCACTATCACACTTATCTTGATCAGAATTTTGCACTGAATTTGTCGATGAAGCTTCAATGTGTATGGGACAATCATGATCGAGAACTGTTAAGTGTTCAGGCTCTAATTCCAATGGTGAGACTCCATTAGGATTTAAGCAAGGTTTTCTATCAAGACTTAAAAACCAGACCTTGTTCCTCCCGATTTTTTTTTTCTTGGGAGCATTGAAGTCTTCAAGAAAGCTGTGCATATGTGGCTTCAGGAAATCAAGTTATATACTTTGGTAAAGTGTACTTTTTCTAGCTGTAATTCCATATAAACGTTTACAAAGAAATAAATAAATTCCTAAAACCGAAAAATCCGGATTTCCGAACATTCATGTATAAAGCCAGACGATTAAAACTTCGAGATAAACACTACATTCCAGTTAACGAGTAACAACGCATATAACGTAATCCGTACACAAGACAGAACACAGTATTTTTTTGCGCAAGTACGTTATCACGAAAATACACTTCAGCTCGATTGTATGACCCCAAAGCGCTGCAGTGAAGCCAAGCGAAGCGGGCATTTGACCGTCGCGCCCTCTGGCGAGAAAACCGGGAAACCGAATCACTAATAGAGATATCAGCCAACTCCTTACGCAGTAGGCAATCCTAAGTCGCACCAAACAGAACCATCTATGACTGCAATCACTTGGATTCTACAGTTTTAAGAGAAGTAGGCAGGACTGATGATGATGATGATGTTGTTGATGAGTTTTTATTATGTTATTTTTATATGATATGGGCGTATAGTGACCCTGTATGCGTGTGTTATCCTTCATCTCGCGTAATCGCCTGTCTCTCAGCTCTCCCAATCTTATAACCTGGACGCATTCTCCCAGCACCTTTTCATTCTTTCCACACACACCCACCCTGCTTCCTTCCTTTCTTTCTTTCTTTCTCATTTCTCCTTTTTTTTTTTCCCCTTGCCTCCACCTCCACTCTTGTGACGATGGGTTCCTCGAGAACACGGCGTCGGGTCTAGATTAGCGCCGAGGCAATTTCTCGTCGGGCACGGACGGCGAGGGCCTATCGCCTCCCGGCGCCTGATTGGATCGAGCAGATAGGAGAGAGCCCTCAGCCAAAACCCCCCGCACCACCTCCACCATCTGATTGAATCACGGCTTCGCTACCCCCATCCAAACCCCCATCCAATAACCCCCCTCCTCACAAAGTTAAACTTGATCTCGAGCCTTCATCAGGAAAAGAAAAAAAGAAGGGGGTTCGCGAAATGAGGGTAAGGTGGGGGGAGGTTGACGCCTTTCCAACAACCAAACGAGAAATATAAACATAAAAATAAAACACATCCACGGATGCCCATCTCTATCTATAATTTACCATCCGAGCCGAGTGGACCCCACGCTGCTATAATCACCATTTTGGGGGCTACAATTTATGGCATTGAACTCGAGATCCGGATCCGAGCTCGTCGTCTATTTTTAGAAAGAAAATCGCTAAAAATAACTCAGAATATCGCCGAATGCATCTTCATTCATGTTCGCAACCAGAAGCTTGACCTGTTTCCATATTCCATCTCGGGAATCCCGCTAACGTCTCGCGACGTGCGCTCTCTTTCATTCATTCTGTACGCATCCAAAGACTTCGACTGCAATAATAACGACTCAAATCCATGGCGACATCAAACGCAACAGGATAAAACAAAATAAATACTCAAAACTCTAGGCTGGCGCCTCTGATCTATTGTTTGGTAGCCGTCAAGGGTATCCCTTCAGTTTAACAAAGTGATAAAACGCCAGCGGGTATTAGATCAGGGCTGTTATAATATTGTGAGGCTAAGTTTTGTGTTTTGCTAATCTCGCGTCAAGACGTGCGGCCGCATTGTCATGTAACAGCAAAGCACCCGTCTTCTACAGATGTGGTCATCCTTTAGGCTTGTCATATACGCGGAGTCTTTTTAAAACGAAGAAGACTGTCGCCGAAAAAGGACTTTCTTGGGTGAATCGCATGTTGCCACTATTCATTATAACATAATGACGAAAAAAATTGAATTGCGCTATTTCCATTATACAGGACAACCATACACATGCAAATTCCAGAAATTGGCTATTTTTGGTTTCTCTTCGTGGAAGCTCTTTTCAAATTTTTTTTTGAAATCTTATTTTGAAACAGTATTTCCATAATGTTAAAGTCCATGTAAAATAATGACCTTACAACATGCAAAATCGGTGCATGGGTTCATTATAAACTTAGGTAGGGCTGGTATATCGCACTGAAGTCATATAACTAACGCAATGGAGCAGCAGAATAGAAACACACTCCGAGTTCTTTGGGAAAGTGGTATCAGAAATAGACAGGAGGCCAGTGAAAGGTCAGGTATACCTTTGAGAACATGTTACTGAATAATGAAGAAATTGGATTCAGGAGAAGACATCGAACGCAAGGCTGGATCAGGTAGACCCAAGATACTAATGATCGACGCCGTATTGCACAGTTGGCCGTTCACCATCCACAGATTTAGTAATGTGCTCTTGCCAAACATGGCCCAACAGGTTTCAATGACTGGAAACGTCTGGTAGAAGAAATGTGGGGTAATATATCGTTTAATCTGTTGCAGTTGTACTTCGATGGCATGCCCGGCAGATTGCAGGAATGCTTGCAAAAACAAGGAGAGAAGATCAAGAAATGATTTTGTAGCACACATTATTGTCAAATGTTGCCATAACGATATCTTACTTGTATGGATGTCATGTTTCCTTATATTAAAACGCTTGTTTTGGTTCTTGCCAATTTTTATGCTCCCTATTTTACAGTAGTTCCAATATCCTTCTGCACTAGACACCGTTCTGGATCATTTGGTCAAACATCAGTGTGACTGGACGTGTTCGGCGATGTTTCAATAGTGGACATGAAAAGCAACGTTTTAACAATAAGCTGAAAAAAATCAGCAGCTGAACAATCGCAATGCTCCTGAGGCTTACGGAAATGAATTTTTGAGCCAGGCAAGGGTTGATGAGCCATTTTCTCGTTTGAATATCAATTGAAGATAAACCCCGACCAGGACATCCCTCGATTTACAGAACAGACGAAACCTGATTCTTACTATTTTGAATTATATCATTAATTCCATCCATAATAATCAGGTGTGCTACCTTATTAACACGGACATTTCCAAGGCTTCTAACATTATCGAGAGACTTGAATACTTAATCAAGATACTCGGGAGCTGGTTCAGCGAATTAATTATTTTGACTCCACACAACCAGCTACCGAATGGCCGTCCACGAGAGGTTTACTCCAGGGATCTCCTACCGCTACAGTTTTTTATGCGGCTGCTACGACTCAAATCTATAATCAGCCTTTAAACTGTAAGTTCTTTTCCTATGTAGATGATTAATTTTTACTCAAGGCTTACTCTATTACCAGTTGTCCATTCCTCAACAACAGATTCAATAGCACCTGTTCAGGGCCTGCTGTTTAATCATGCTAAGACTAACATCTTGTTGATCGATAAACAAAAACACACACGGTTGAAACTTTTAAATGTTAATCCTGGGCATTGGTCGTTGGAAAGTACATGCGGAACAAATTTCGCCGCGACAACAGGATGTCCTGGGCATCACATTGTCGTGTGTGTAGATTCTCAAGCGTCATGTTAGTCCTGGGCATAACATTTGACAACAGGATGTCCTTTCGTGAAAATATCGAACTTTTACTAATTGTTTTAAGCAGGCTATAATTTTTATTTGATAGACCACGAAAGATGTTAACCAAAAATGAAATTTTAAGAACTCTTAAAACCGTTTTAGTACCGAAAATTGAATATGGTATTGTTGTATGGTCGTCAGCTCCAAAATTGCAAATTACTCGAATTCAGACAGCCTGGGATGTTTCTCCTGGACTGGACCGGGCCCGCTCATCAAGGTGGACGGAAACCTCAATGCTGATGGCTATAGGACCATTCTGGATAACGCGGCACTTCCAGCGCTGTGGGAACACTTCGGTGACGGGCCGTTCCTCTACCAGCACGACAATGCGCCTTGCCACAAAACAAGATCCATATCCGACTGGTTTGACGAGATGCGGGTTGAAGAACTGGATTGGCCCGCCCAGAGTCCTGATCTCAACCCCATCGAACATCTTTGGGACGGATTGGAACGACGTGTGAGATCCAGGATGTTCGCCCTACATCTGTCCAGGAACTGACCACGACACTCCTCGAGGAATGAAGGTCAATACCTGTGGACACATACCGTAAACTTGTGGACAGTATGCCATGTAGGGTGGAGGCAGTGATAGCAGCTCGGGGACACACTACTGATTGAAGCGTTTTGCGGCTTTACGGTAGAGCAACAGGTGTCCCAACTCCTTTGATCATGTAGTGTACTAAGAATAGCTTTGGCTCTCCCAAAATCTTCCTCTATTACAGAAACCTGTCAAGGTAAGATATTCCAGCTTTGAATAGAATAATACAATGCCCTAATTACACAGAAGACTCCGATAAAATCTGCGAAACACAAAAATATAAAATTATTCCTACTTTGGTTATTTTCTGTCAAAAGTTACCACAGACGACGAATTGTGATGTTACGGGTACGACCCAGAAACCAAACATCAATCTAGTCACTGGAAGGCGCTTCATCACTAAAAGCACCATCTCCATCGACCTTTGTCAACCACTTGTGAAGCTTCTCCACTGTCTCACGCAGGAACTCGAGAACACCAGGTTGATCAAGTTCAAGCGTCTATCTCCAAAAGCGTCAAAAAGTCTTGGAAAGCTACTCAGTAACGTCTTGGACCAGCGACGAAGACTAGTATAATTCGACCTGGCATAAGAGATTGGAAGACATCTGGCAAGATATAGACCCATGCCGTCTGGTTTGGTTTGGTTTGGTATTAACGTCCTTTTCAACTGCCATGGTCATTTCAGGACGGAGTTATAGGGGCCGCAAAATTTGCAGCTGGCAAACGACTACACGGGACCAACGGCTTTACTTCCCTTCCGAAGGAAGTGCGTGATCTCAGGATTTTCCCCCTGAAAAAATCCTCGTCGTCCTCAGCCGGTCGAACCCGCGTCCTCGGGCATCAGAAGCGATCACGGAACCACTGAGCTACCGAGGCCGATCCATGCCGTCTGGATTGCCACCCATAAATCCCTAGTATCGGTGGGTAACGGATCGTTGGTGCGTAGGGACTCTTCAACACGTTTTGTTGACAACTTGGGTCCGTGACATCACCATACCTGGCCCTTCCATGAGCCAAATACAACTGGAATCGGGATTCGTCGTACCACCCAACCAAGTCTTCCAAGGTCCATGTGACATATTCACGAGCCCAGATGATACGCTGTGTCCGGTGTTGTGGCGTTAGCAATGGTACACTGGTGGGTCTCCTGCTACCATATCATGCCACCCAGACCTGCTGGATACGGGCCTAGAAGTGCCTACATTGAATGTAGTAGTGATTTCATGTCTTGTCGGTTAGAATGGACAGTTGCAGACAACGATGGTCATGATCGAGAGCAGTCCTGGTCGGTATTTCCTGTACACACGGGAAGGAAACCGCGGACTGTGCAATGTTGAATTCCTGAAATGGCGTCGGACTCGGATAGTTCTTGTCACCTGACCATGATAACAGGATTTCAAGTAGATAAAAGTACATGGGAGCAACCATTATACACTGTTTTGGATTAACCCACATTTGGGTAACAGCAGCATTCAATTTGCATACAGGCTATCCCATGACTTTGGACCTTTGAGTATACAGGGTGATTCAGAAAGGTAGATCAAGAATGAAATACCATGTACAGTTTGTAGCTGGGAACAATATTTTTCCTATAAACATGGTCCGGAAATGCATCCTTACAGAGATAATGCAACTTGTACAAGGTAGGAATGGATGTGCGTTACCCGGACGGCAATGGTAGGGTCCATGTAAATTAGGATCTAAACATGTAAATTGTTCGTGTTCTCTCCTTAAAAGAGAGGAAACGAAACATGTAACTCCATTGTCGTACAATGGATCGCTTGACTAATGCGGAGCTGGCGGACATGCATCTCGTCTGGGCACAGGGTAAAGCTAAAATTGTTATAGCGTGTGGAGAAGTCAGTGATTCTCCGGACATCTTCACCAGAGTTCGCGAGAATCTCGTCCGCAGACTAAACACCTGCATCGAGGCTCAGTGTCGGCATTTTGAACACCTACTGTAATGTCATTCCTATCTCGTACAAGTTGCATTATCTCTATAAGGATGCATTTCCGGACCCATGTTTATAGGAAAAATTTTGTTCCCCGCTACAAACTGTACATGGTATTTCATTCTTGACCTACCTTTCTGAATCACTAGCAAGAATGGGCTGAGTTAAACTTTAATACAAACCTTCTTCTATGCGTCATTCGAGAAATCGCAAAGGTGTAAAATAAAAAAATAAATTAAAAATTATTTTTGGAGTGACCCTCATATTTTTTTTTTAACTGAAACTACCAATAAACGGGACCATTTTTCCAACCCAACTGGAGAGGTTACCCAGCCCCCAAAAGCCTATTTTCGAACTGCTTAAGAGATGACAACCATACTGTTTGCATCTTCATTACAATCTCACACTCCTGTACGTACAATAAGCCCTTCATCACGTAATAATCAACACCACTTAAAACCAACAACCATTATACACCACGACCATTAAAATCCAGGACAAAAGAGCCGAAACCCGCCTTTTGTCATTCATAAAGTTCGCCGCCATTCAAAAGCACGCTTCTCCCATTCTTCTTTTTATCGGAACCTCTCTTCCACGGAACCCAGCCCCCAAGAGGAAGTAAACCGAGCGATTCGAACTGACAGCCATGGAAAATCAAATAAGAAAATAAAAAAATTAAAAAGAAAGCAACAACAACAACCACAACCACAACCAAAAGAGCGTCCGTCACGCCAATGCAATGAGCGGGAAACTAAATACAAACAGACACCTGAACTCAGCGTGACCGCGTTCTATTCCACTCCAAATTCTATAAATAAACTGTAAGTCAGAAGAAAGGGACTCAAAACAAATCGGACTCCATTGATGAGAGCGACTTTAGTTAATAAATTCCGTTCGACGTTTTCAATTTTGCAGAACGAATCCACTTGCGTCATTCTGACGTCATCGAGTCACAATCTTCTCAGAAGAGCCTCTCGACTGTAACGCCTTACGCAACACCACAACAAAAATAATAAATAAATATTATTATTATTATTATTATTATTATTATTATTATTATTATTACTTGACATATATTCCAAAAATCGAACGCCCGCCTCAATTAGCAGACATTACGTTATGTGACCTTTGACCCCTCCAACGCTGAGTGTCGGGCCCTCCCGCCGCCGCACATCCGCCCTCGCCGGCTTCATTAGGTGCTATTCACGGGGTGATTGGACGAACCGTTCTCGGCTTCAAAAACCCCCCCACCTTCAATAGCATCGTCAAGAACCCCCCTTTTACACACACACACTCACATACCCACCTCTCCCGCTGCTGCTGCTGCTGCGTTGAAGCTCAGTCGATTGATTGGCTGGACTGAGCCATAACCCCCTCTCTTCTTAGGAAGTAAAATCCCAAAGAACAGAGAAAGTGGTATCACTGTTTCTTTTTTTAAAGCAAATTAATTCGTTCCACACACACAAGGAAATTAACAAAACAACAATAACAAATAACTATCACTGTAAATATAAAGCAAAAGTGATTTCTAATTTAAAACTACCGTTTTCCACAATTTGGTTTGTTTGCCTTAGAGAAACTAATATTGCATATACAAATATACCTAGAGCACCATTCTCCCTGAATTCAAATTGTAAAAGTCTTATTGGTACCATTGCATCCTGGCATTTCATTCTCAAATAGTTAGTGACTGTACCAACTATTAGAAAAACATGTTATCTTATAAGTTAACTTTTGAGCCTCCAGTTGTTATATAATCCAATCAGTGCTAACAACCCCCTTTTAATATGCTAAAAATCTGGAATGATATGCCGTTGCCTTCAAGACAAACAATTTTTTATTGCGATACGCGTGTGGGAAATTAAACTAGGAATGTTATAACCAGCAATACCAGTTTTCCAACATAAAATTTATTTCAGTAATAAGTACAGGTAATATGGATCGGAAATACAGGTAGGTTAGGTTAGGTAGGTCAATGCCCTTATATTATACTCTGTATCCAAAACTACATCGTCTGATCAAAAACGAAACTGTCAACCATTTCAGAAACGGTCTGATTCTAGAGTATTATTAGTGTTTTCAGAATTACATGTACATTTAAAGTATCCGAACAAAATCTTAATTTTTTCTGTAACTTTTTTTTTTACTTTCTTAGTATTGAATTTCGACCTCCAGATTTTCACTGATCTTCACGTTTTAGGGTCCCTAGATTACGAAAAAGTGATTTCTGGTAAATGTTTGTGTGTGTGTGTCCACGTTAGCGTCCAAACGGCTAAAGCTATCGAGACCAAACTTTAAACTTAAGATTATAATCTTCCTCTGGAGGTCTGATTAGTTTTCCAGTGGAATCGGTGAACCGGAAGTATCAGTTTACTCCAGCGCCAAAATATAAATTTTGAAATATCTCGTTAAACATTGCGTTTATGAAAATTTTGTATGGGGTAAAAAGTGCGCCAATTTCAATTATAAACAACTTTTGTTAAGAAAATTTTTCAAATTTCCAACCGGAAGTACCAGTTTTACTCTTGTCAAAATCAAGTTTTTTGCGAAATAAGATGGTATAGGCAAATTTGGAATCTATACCAAAGTGTTTAGAAGCTAATTTGAAGTAACTTTTATTCACAAACTTTTTTAAAATTTCTATCAGAAGTAGAATTTTTTAGACAGTTGTTTAATTTTTTTCTGAATTTGGACCAGGTCATTTATGTATAAGAAAGTCGGGTGGTGACCATGCCTCATTTTTCAATAACAGAAATGTTTCTGAACTCTTTCCCTTATTTTCTCCTTGAATTTCTCCCGATTGTTAAGAAATTACCTTTTTAAGAGTTTACTTTAATGTTACCAATAAAAATTAATTTTAAAAAAATGAAGAAAAATGTTATATTATTATTAGTTATAATTATAATAATTTAAATATCTATTTCTTGAAATTCGATAATATTTGCAACCCTATGTCACAACAGATTCTTAAAAAGTTCCTTTTTCGCTCTCCAAGGATGCATATTGTAACAATTTTTTTTTAAAAAATTAAATTTTATATTGTAACAGTCCGGGCAAGGTCAAAATGTAGGGTTATTCAAACCAGACTAAATAGTGAAGGTAGTAAGCTACATTCCGAATTTCAACCTTCTACCTCAAAAAATGTAGAAATTATAAAAAGGGGTCAGACGGACATTATAAAGCCAATAACTAGCTCCATTCTTCCGCTACTTTATGATATAATTTATGAGCAGTTGAGCAATCGTCCGTCGACAAAGCGATTTAACGTGCGCATGCCGATATCAATAATGCTTAAAAGATGAACAGAAAAAAAACACTATATTCCTTCTTGACCAACTGAAAACAACCCCTTGTCCACAAAAGAATTTTATTAAGCATATCCGTCTTTCGAACTCATTGAGTTCATACGTATTTGCAACCCTATTGGCATTGAATAATGAACTCAGTGAGTTCGAAATACATATATGCTTAATAAAATTCTTTTGTGGAAAGAGGTTGTTTTCAGTTGGTCATGTCGTTATCCACAGTCCTGTCCAGTTTCTCATATTCCTTCTTGGCAAATCGATTGTTATATGACTTGCCATTATCTTGGTATTCTTTACACTCACTGTTTTAGCACGTGAATATAATATAAATTGAAGCGGCCCACGAAAAATTCTGAAAATTTGATACGGCCGAGCTAAGACTTTGCTGGTCATATTTCTGAAAATAGAATGTGAAAAAGTTAATCCATTTTCAAGTTATCGTGCAAACGGCCGGACGGATAAACGTACAGACCAAGCGTGCATTCTTATAAGTAGCTTTCACCTAAAGCTCCTAATTAATAAATCAATCTCAAAAACGTAGCGTTTATCTGGGTGGACATCCAACAATAACAACAGAACAACAAACCACATCCAAAAATTCATCTATTGCAGTGTTTCCCCAACTGCGGTTCGAGAACGTCCTGGGGGTTCGCAAAAAATTTCAAGGGGGTTCGCCACAACTCTTCGGAGATAATGGCGGCTTGTATATATCTATATTTAGAACTTGTTTAAGTCAGTAGTTCGCGCGACTCAAATTTACGTGAAAGGAGTTCGCGAGTCGAAAAAGTTTGGAAACCACTGATCTACTGGATTTGCAAGGACTTCCAGCGAATATTAAGTGAAGATTCTTAATTGTTTGACTTGTATTTTCATTTTTATAATTCAGACAATTTATATTAAAATGGAGTTAAACACATTAAAAAATTTTAAACAAAATTAAGACCTATTATCCTAGAAACTGTACCTAAATGCAGCTACGTTATCATTACTGTATTAAAAATAGAATCGAATTTAAAGGCAGAGCCGATAATAGCAATTTCAGTCCTATAAGCAACATTCACAAGAAAGAGGTCAGTACGTCCGATTTACGTGAAAGCAGATCCCAAGCACTGATATTACAACTGATAAGTGTTTTTTCAAAAGTGAAAGAGGCTTTGTTGGATGTCATGCCAAATTAGTGATCTCAACACGACGAGTCCAGCGATTTACTCTATGTAAATAAATTTTAAATTTAACACATCTGTTATGCAGCGTGAGAATCTTCTAAAAGTTCGGATATCATCTGAGTTTTGTACAATTTCCAAAAACTGAAGACTGTTATCAATATCTGAATTCATCAAGTAACAATATCTGACTAATACTCTAACATAACGCTGAGCATATCAAACTAAAAAAAACAACCCCGATACATTCCACCCTTGTACCGGGCGTTTCAAAAATGACCGGTATATTTGAAAAATCAAACGGGCAGCGATAGAAATACACCGTGTGTTTCAATATGCTTAGGACAACAGTAAATTTTCAGGTGTGTTATTTTTGAAACACCCGGTATATACTTTTAACATTTAGTTTCTAATTTTGCACATGGAAATCATTAAAATATCACTATTAGATATAATATTAGATCTTTTACATGATCTCTCCTTTGAATAAGTTTGCCTCTTGAACTGTAACTCAAGATAGTCTGAGTTCGATAGATTCAGACTGAATCCATTATCATCTAAACAAATAATAAAATTATTATTAATAGAACGTTGTGTGTACTGGTAATAATGACTTATAATAACAATCTATTCGAATTTAATTACACACAACAACAGCAACAATAACAACCTCAATCTAAATACCCCTACAGCACGTTTAACTCTTCTTCCATGTCACCTTTCAACCAACTTTCCCCTCCGACGACGACCTTTTAAGCGACGAATATCGTATTGCAAGTCGAACATTTTAATTCCCCACCAGTTCCACCACCACCGCGACCAGGAACCCTAACTCAACCCCCACCTCACCAACCCATTGTCTACAGCGAAGCAATAAAGATGCCAAGTGGGCTTCGTCATCTCCGCCCGCCATTGTGTCGCTCCTCCACCGAAACTAATTTGACGAACTATTAAAATCTCAAAACTCCCTTTTCTCTACGTGTGTATACGTGGGTATATACCACCCACGCTACTAAGGAACAGATCCCATCCTTCAAGAAAAAAAAAAAAAAAAAAAAAGAACCCACCGCAAAAACCCCTTTCACCGCGGAAAATCCCTCCTAACTCCAATATCCGTTAATTAAAACTTTACGACTTAAAGTCACGTGACTGGGGACACATTCTTGCATAATGAATTCAAAAGAGGAACAGATCCCTTCTGTTTAACGCTGCAATAGCCAAAGGATCTAATCCTCTTTAATCCTCTGATGATGATAATAAGAATAATTAATATCGAAACTAAAAAAGGCGCGAAAAGAGACCTAAAAGCGCGCGAAAAATTGCGCACATTTTAAAGGTTCTTAAAAAGAAAACGAACTACGATAGACAGTTGGAATAAACGCGAGATTATACAAGAGATATAACTTTGAGGAAAAATATTAATATTTATATTAATAACCTTAAAACATTTTTAAATCCACATTTCAATCTCGTGCTCCGACTCAATCAAATTTGAGAAATCCACTGCCAACGCAATCAAATTCAATAGACTCCCAACGCTCGCTCAAACCGGAAATTAACACTGAAGCCATAAGAAAAAAATTAATAAAATAAAATTAAAATAAAATTAAACAACAGCAACAACAACGCAAACCAGCCAAAACTCAAACCCACGTATTTTCCAAAAATCCTCTCTAAAGCGCTCAGCTCCAACTCAGCATGGCGGGGGGTGTTCTGGATGGCAAAGCGAAGGGGGGTGCACAACCCGTCGTCGTCCGAGCGAGGCATTTTCATCGAGCGAACTTTTAAAGGTCACGAGCTCCCAATCATAGCAGACAGCCTCGCGCCACTCAGGAATGAAGAGAGGGTTCGCAACCGCGCATGCGTCGCGTTCCTGGTCAGTTCCTCCTCTCTCAATACCCCCTCCCCCCCACCTTAAACCTTTTCCCAATAACCCCAGTCCTCCTCCCATCTCTTTGCTGACTCAGTGTCGTCCATACTCGTCACCTGACCTTGCAACATTCCAATTCCAGCAGAGGACGACGAAAAGGAAACGAAAAGGAGGAGGGAAGAGCGAGTAACGCGAAAAAGGAATCGTTTACAACATAAATCCCACAACAATATTCACATTAATATCCACAATAACAAGCTTCACAAGCGAATCGTCCAAAGACCAAGCCTAACTAAACAGCCAACAACTCAATCCCAATTAGAGGCTTACCAACACACACACGCACACACTTAACAAGTTTGTGTAGACTGCACTTGTTCCCAAGACTCTACCTCAAAGTGTCTCGCAAATCAAACAATAAGGACAACGCTAAATAGGGCTATGGGAGAGTGTTTCGAGTGCTCCTTCTTATATCCAAACAACGCTAAGGACTCCAACAGAACATTTGCATTAGAAAAGTAACCTTATCTACATCGAATGGTTTCAAGGCTTCTGTATTAGGTGCGTGATGAGTGGCTTTTCGTTAGATTTATGGGTGCGTAAACAGCTAGGTCGTTTTTCCGCCCAGTCACACAACCAACCTCTTTATATAATCCAGAGAATTCAACTTGACTATTATCTTTTACGCATTTTGAGGACAAACACTTTAAGCATCTTTTAGGCGACTTTTCAGCTACTCTCTGAAACTCGCACTCGTTTCCCAAATTAGCGATTTTGAGGCGACTTTTCCAGATCTGGCGATGTTAGATTCCCAAGCGATTTTTAGGCGTCTTTTTCAGATCTAGCCAACAGTTGCAATCCATTTCGCTCTGCAGTCTGGGTAACGGTCTTAGCCAATTCAGATGGAGAATCATGGCTGCCGTAGCTGGTGTTCGCCGACACGGGTTTTTGTGAATTTATTGATAATAAATAGATTTTAAAAATTTGGTAAATCCAAAGCATGATCGGAGTGATCGATAATCCTCTTTTCCATATCCCTGAGAGAATGACAACTGTTTGAAGATAAACTTCTTCGGAAGCCATGTTCTCCAAAGTGGCTCGACCAATCACATCAGACCAGAGTCGGGATAACGCCTAAAAATCGCTCAATGGAAAACGACCTGAAACATGTGGCGTTTTCCAGGTGACTTTACAAGACGCTCAAAAGTCGCTAAATGGAAACCAAATTTCGCAAGTTGTTGGGAGGCCACTTTTACGTGACACTGAAACTCGAACCTAGATCCTATTTCAGTTCGTTACAGAACTCTTAAGAGATCAAAGTGTAGCAGTAAAACCATCCATGTAAAAATTACCATTAAAAGCAACACAAAATACAGATCATTAACAAGTAACAATGTCAAACTTAATTCAATTTATTACCACGAGTTTTGAGGAGCAACTCTGTGAAAGTACGAGTTAAACTCGTAGTAGGCGCTGTATCAATTCTTTTAAATTTTTACTTTGAGTTCACTTAAAAGAGCTAGTCTAAAGCGTTGACACCAATGTTCGTGAACGGTTCCTCCAACACATAATTCAACAAACTCGATCCAATAACGAGGCCATAGTTCATAACAATTCGATGATTCGTAAGTGTATTCGTGGTTGTATTCAGGCTCAAGGGGCACATTTTAAAGCACACTCTTATACTTTTAATGTTAATTATAACTTTGCTCAGTTATATAATTCTGTGAATCACCCGATTGTATATCATCCATGATGGGTTTACTTTCTGTTATGTCTTTAAAACCACTCTTCATTACATAACGTTATTTAGTAAAGCGTCCAAAAAAGCCCACATAAATGAGCAAACGACGTTATGATCCCGAGCTCCCCTAAAAGCCTATTTCCAACATACATACGAATGGCAGCTACGCCCTCAATACGGATCGCTTCTCTTAGATGACCTCCTCTCCTCCTTTTTCTTCTTGTAAAATAACCAACTCACGTGATGACATAAACTGTAGAGGAGGAGGAGGAAAAAAATTTTCTCTTACACACCAAACACGCACACACATATATATAAATAAAATATAATTTTTTGAATCTTTAACGCCAAGGGGTGTTTCCGAATTTCGGCCCACGACTCCACCCTCGAACCCGCCTCGTGAGTCGTTGAAGGCACCCTCGGGACGAGAACCCCTTACCCCCTATATCCATCATCAACCACCACCCACCCATCACCATCATCACCTTTCCCGCTTCAAATATCGACTTCTTTCACTGCAAATCGGTACGAGTTATTCATCTCGAGAGAGATTTTCCTTCTCGTTAGCACGGAGCCAATGGCAACTCTCCAATCGAGTGGCTTTATAAATTATGTACACGATTCGAACATAATTAATTGGACTGTAAACGTTTCAGCTCATTTAAAAGACGTACATGTCTGTATCTCTGTCGAAATTAAATAAATTATAAAATTTTATAAAATTTTGACTGAAAACTGAGAACTGTCTTCTCCAGTACTTTAGACATAGACGAAAGCAGGCTTACTAATCTGCAGTTAACAAGATTTTCCGGATTCTGTACGGTTTGGGAATACTGATGACAAGCGACTGCTCATCTCAAAGAGGTTATACACCAACTAGGTGAAGATACTGAACAAAGCTCTACAAACTGGCTATCCATTCACATTTCAGTGAGTACTACAACACCAACAGTTATTTTGAAGATTTTAAGATCTGTAGATAGAAACGCTTACGGCTACGGAAAGAGTAATGGAAGTTAGAGGCAGGACATCGCCACAAACCATATACAAGATGGAAGTATAAATCCTGAAAAGGAAACCATACGCTGCACAACGACATGCTTCGTACAATTACCAAGAGCACCAAGTATTCTCCTATTGCAGCAAACTTTATAAGGTTTTAACCAGCCAATCAAAAGAAATGAACTTGGCTTTCTTGAAGCTAGATTCTCAGTACATGCTACCATATACTTTACCACAAACGCTTCAATGGCATTATGTGGTGTTGCTGTATGCGACAATCGCAAGACGCTATCAAGTCCATAGAAGAATAAAGGACTCATCTGTTTATTGTGTTAATTCCAAAAAATATGTGGGAAAAAATTATAAACCTATGCTCAGAACCTTCATGAACATGATCCCAAATGGCATTTTTCCTGTAAGCCAAGCATTAGTCTAGACCGCCTACTCCTCAGACTTATCAACCATAGAATCTGAGCAAATGTTTACCATTTTTTCCACAAATCTCTTGGGCAATAAGCAAACGAGTCCCTTTCCCACATCTTAATCCATTCTTTAATTTGTCTACGTGACTTGATGACGTCGACGGTTTGTGGCAGTGTCTAATGGTTCGTGACCATGTCTTGCCTCTAACTTCACATGTGGCCATGTCATGGGAAGGCGTTTGCAACAGACTAGTCACAGCCTGGAGAGAGAAATCCAGTGAGAAATTCACACCGTCAACAATACAAAAATACTCGTGTTGGGGGGTCTCTTGCCATAATCTTTTCGGTTCACTCCACTGTCGATCTCCTATATTTACTAAAGAATCGATTTTTGCCTCTATTGCAAGACTTTAGCTACACCCTAAGCTTAACAATGGAGTGCACAGACCGTAAGATTAAAATACCATGATTGTGTTTAGCCATCACGTCCTTTATTCATTCTTCCGCTACTTATTGTTTTCACAATGTCCGTCTGTCTGTCCGTCCGTCCCCTTCATAATTTCCGCATTTTTTGAGGTAGAAGGTTGAAATTCGGAATGTAGCTTACTACGGGCATGGGCACCTTCACTATTTAGTTTTGTTTTGATTGGCCCACTGGGGGCGGAAATTAGAGGGGACCAAAAGTTCTATGCGTATTTATGCATATAAAGGAGTGAAATTCGGTATGCAGATTCCTCTAAGCAAGATCAACATTATTGTAAAGTTTGGGCCAAATGGTCCCAATAGGGTCGGAGTTGTGGGGGTGGCAGTCACTTGGTCTTTAGAACTATGGCAGCATATGGCGTGTGATGTATCATTCGATCGGAAATGATGAGAAACGAAAGAAGATAGAGCTCTTTTTCATCTTCTAAATAATACGTTCGAGAAAATCAATTTTTCGATTAAAAAAATGGGGCGGGGGCGTATTAAAAAGTGCAGATAAAAGGGTAAAATTAGATGACCTTAGCGCTTCCGCTACTTTCCTATACCTTTCTCGGGAGGATTAATTTCTTGTTACAGACCTGTTTTACTGAATAATTTCCATTGTTGCTTTTGGTATTTCTCAATTTTGCCATGGCGCTGTTTAACATCCCTTTTGTTACCAACTGAGATAAACAAAATGTAGTGCAAACAAAATAAAAAAGATACATAACGTATAAAAAATTTTTTGCAGAGAATCTTTTATTTTAAAAGGGAGTTAAATAGCGAACAAAAATGAACTTAAATTTGGTTAATGAAATGATTGCTTAATCAGTTTGTTTTTAACGTCACTGAAAAGTCACCTGACCATCTTAGTCCAAGCAATAATGTAACCTTCATTGTTGGAAACAATCAGATAGGAGGTTAAACAGCGCCATGGCAAAATTGAGAAATGCACCAAAGCAGGTCTGTAATATTAAAGGAGGTCATGGTTTAGCAATAAGCACCTAACATTAGCTAATAGTTTTGATCTTCTGGTCGGTGGGCTCCAAATTCATCCAATGGAGTGGGCAAAAATCGACTCTTCAGTAAAATACAGCAGACCAACAAAATAAATTTATTTGTCTTGGAGGCGCCGTTTCCGATTGAAATAGAACTTTAGTCACTTGATGATCCTTTTCAGTTGATCAATAGTACCATACAGTTTGGTGAGATCAATAGTACAGTTGCATTGAGTGTATGGTAACTAATAACATCGCGTGAGAATACATAAAATTAAAAATGAAAACAGGAAAGAAAATTCCACAGCCTAGACTCGAACCAGGAACCTTCGGCTAATCGCGCGAACACTCTAACCCAAGGATCAGCAAACAAAAATATTTTAGTTTGTGCGGGCTACTGCTGTACACTCAATGATACTTTAAGTAGATAGCCTTACTTAAATAACAAATTTTCACAAAGTTCGTGGATCGTTAAAACAGAGACGGCGGGCCATAGTTTGCCGACACCTGCTCTAGCAAAAAATAAAAAAAAATTAGACTATAATATCCTCAAGCTTAATAATAATTTTTAAAATATTCAAAAACATTAACATTACTCAAATGGGTCTAAATAATCTAAAGCTACAAATGTCAGTATTAAATTTCTGAAAAAAAGAAGTTCAATATTAACAAAAAATAAGAATGAAAACAATCCTTAGGAAACAAGCATAAAGCCTTCTTAGAAATTAATTAAGCCTAAAATAAGCCTAACCAGCTTCTTTCATAACACAACACTCACTTACAGCACTTCAACTCCTCCATAAAAAAAAGAACAGTGAAAGCGACTCATAAAACAAGGCCAAAAAAAATCACTTTATACTTCTGTTTTCACACTCAGGGGGCCTCATATAATCCACTACCCTCCACTTCTTAACCCCTTGCAATAGGGGATATCCCTTTCCTCAGAGGCGGGTCATTAAATGTCACTCGAGGGATAGCGACCATAAATTATTCCGCAAACGATATATATATATATATATCCAACACACACATACGCACAGACATCATGCACATATATCCTTCGGGGTAGAAGACAACAACAAGGAGGAGGAGTGGGTTATAAAAAAGAAGCAAGCAGACAGGGGGATGACATTTTCCCTCTCGTTTTATCCCCATCATGTCCAATTTATGGCTTTATAACCCTACAGTGGACGGCTAATAACAGACTCCTTGGGAAAAACGAGCGCTTGATAGGCAATTAGCAAGCAACAACACGACAAGGGAGCAGTATACAGGAGGGGTAATGTGTAGGGGGTAATAAGGTAAGGGTAAAGGGGGGATATAGTCTTATTATACCTCCCCCCCCCCTTGTTAAGAGACGAAACGGCATCTTTAATAAGTTATCGATACGAGATTCAGTCGATGTCATTTTCAGATCGAGTCTAACTACTTCTAACTTGGCATGAGCGTTCCTTATAGGTAATAGAAAGTCAAATCAAATTAGCAGGTATAATATTCAGTTTGGTTAAATTTTTTAGGTTTTTTTGAAGAATCTGGTGAAGATGCTTAAACACCGGAACTTAAACCAATACATTCTTGTAGATACCTATAGATCAAACTTTGCCACACAGTAACTTCAGCATGCGATAAGGATTCGGATAAATTATAATAAATATTGACCACTTCTGCTTGACTTTATGACTGGCTTTTCAGATTAAGAAGTTTCAGACTGTTTCAACTAATTACTAATCCAGGTTACGGAATTTTTTCCTTTCGTTTTTTATCTTAATTTAATTACCAAATATTAAAGCATAGCTCCGTTATTAAACTTCTCTTTATAGGGTTTATGAATATTGGTACAGTGTATATGGTATATGAAGAAGAGTGTGGCCATGAAACAGTGAAACAGAATTGTATACAACAGGAAGGTTAAATCCAAATGGAAAAAAAGCAAAATTTACAGGTGGGTAATATATGGAAAATTTTTAGTAGAACATCCTCTTTTGTTAATTTTTACATTTTTACACAATATATCAAATTCCATGCGCCAATTGTCAACACATTTACACAGGTCAAACAAAAAGACAATTAATAACAAGAATAAAAGAACATAAAAGAGCACTTAGAAACAAAGATAAAAACAACCATTTAGTGAACCACTGCATTAACCAAAATCATAATCCAGATTGGAACAAAATCAAAATCATTGATAAAGAAATAAATTATTAAAAAAAGACTAATAAAAGAAACCATCAACATTATTTCGAATGAAAAAAATTTAGCCAAACCATCTATAGAAATTAATAATAAATGGAAATTACTACTAAAAATATAATATCACTTCCCTTACACTCAACAATCCTGATCACAACAATCAAACTAATCATATATCACACATTGTATTAGATTACATTGTTTTATTTTTATTATTATATCTTCCATTCATTCAAAAAACTTTATTACTGAAGATGGGAAAAAATCCCGAAAACGTTATAGTTCAAGTTAGTCATCTACGTGTTACAAATCATCGATCTTTCGTCATAGACCTTCTTCTTCTGTAACTGTGTGCTCCTCTGTGTTCGTGTAACATTTCTTCACTATATCTTCGTTTCTTCTGTGTTTCTTCTGTATTTCATCTGAGTTTCTCCACAAGACCTTTGTTTCATTTGTCCTTCAACATTTACTTTATCATTGGGTGACTTTTTTCATTATTTTATATTACTTATTTTAATTTATTTATTATATTTTAATTAAAGGAGTTTTATTTGTCTTAATTAATATATTTTACGCTATAGTCTGATTGAACCGGTTTCGCGAATTTCTTTTAGCCCTTCTATCAGCATTGTGGCGATGAAATTTGGCTCTGTAAATGAAGCACTAGTACATTGCTTTCTTTAAAATTTCTTTCCGACATCTGTAAATTCAAAATTTATGGTCCGCTTTTCTTTGCGAAGTACACTATCCTACCAAACCTATTGCAATATTGCAAACCGCTGTAACTATCTACAGATTCTGTGTTTATAAATACTTAACAACTAACTCTTATTATTTATTTATGCATTTTCATTTTCATCGCTTATTATTATGCAATTGACAATTTAATAAAAAATATTTTTAATAATTTTCTTCATCCCTCAAAATCTATCCAAATTTCTGAAACCATATCTCCTAGCGCAACTCCTGTCAACCATGTCAAGAACCAACCCAATACCACGAATAAAGTCAAAGAACTACAGCAACATTTAATAACAAGAAATTAATCCCCCCAAGGAAGATATAAAAAAGTAGCAGAAGCCTTGAGATCATCTATTTTACCTTTTTATCCCACTTTTTAAGCCCCCCTCCCCTATTTTTTTCAATCGAAAAATTGATTTTCTCGAACGTAGTATTTAGAAATGTAATTTTCTCTATCTTCTTTCGTTTCTCATCATTTCCGATAGAACGATATATCACATGCCATATGTTGTCATAGTTCTAAAGACCAAGTAACTGCCACCCCCACAACTCCGACCCTATTGGGACAATTTGGTCCAAACTTCATAGTAATGGAGATCTTGCTTAGAGGAATCTACATATATACACGTAGACCTTTTGGTCTCCTATAATTTCCACCTCCGAAACTCCGACTTCAGTGGGCCATTCAAAACCAAACTAAATAGTGAAGGCGCACATGCCCATAGTAAGCTACATTCCAAATTTCAACCTTTAACCTCAAAAAATGCAGAAATTATGAAGGGGACGGATGGACGGAAGGAGAGACGAACATTGTGAAACCAACAAGTACCTCCATTCTTCCGCTACTTAATAAGTACATCGAATCTCGTTACCACGAACTAGTAAATGCATGCTATATCAGTTCGTAAGCATGACCTGTCTACCACGAACTCTGTTCGTCTTAGCAAGGCTTTGTATGAGCAGCACACAAAGCACCCTGCAGATAACTATAGGGCAGTATAACGGGAAGCCTACCCGCTCGATTGCAGGGGCCGGCTCGGTCGGTTAGCAGAATGGAGGGAGATGAAGGTAGCTTGCAACAGCCAGCAGTTTCCACAGTCGGGAAGGGGGGGTGTGAACGTCAAAACTGTCATGTCATTTGATGTCGAGCCGGCCCCTGCAATCGAGCGGGTAGGCTTCCCGTTATACTGCCCTGTAGTTATCTGCAACACCCTGTACGTAAATATTGTACATGATTAGAATAAGTGTGCAGAAATTATACTGACATAATTCTTTTTTTGTTTTGAAATTACACGTGGTGACTCTCTGAAGAACATCATTTTCAACTGCCCGAATCTCTCTGGAAATGTAATGAGAGACATGAGTGAGTAAGCTATAGAATGTTTAGAACAGTATCACGAGAAAAATCATTTACGACGCACGATTAAACTAAGTAGACAAAAACTTTTTAACACCTTTTCAGCGTCAAACGGAATTCAGTTCAAAGCTGTACACAAGGATTGCATCAGATTGAAACAACTTTGAAAAACTTCTGCACTTAATTTCAGGATGTCTGTTTTAGCATAAATATAATAACAAGAATCTATAACCTCATATTATGTTGTAATACACAAAAACTTTCGCCACATAAAACACCTTTTTTGCGCCACCAGGTACATTAATTCCTTAACTCTGTGCTGTACATAATTACTGTATACCACGAAATTTGAGCTGAAAGTAGGTTCGACTTATCCGAGTTTTCGTGAAAACCGAGTTCGTCGTAGAGCAAGTAAAATTGCATAAGAATAGTAGCCAGCCAACCAAACTGAAAAAATGAGTTTGAATTAGACGAGGATTCGCAGTAACGAGATTTGGCTGTAATCGATAAAGCCATAATCTGGCCAGGAACTGACGTCATAATAACCAGCTCTATAATAACCCCTCGTATGTATGTATTACGTTTCATTAGTGGTTATGATAAACCCCGATAACATAGGGAACAATGAAAAAACATCTTGAACAAATTTGCCTTCTTCTTGTGGTTTTAGTGTACTGAATGGTAACCACCGACAGAGAAGACCTCCGCAATGAAACGTAATACATTGTTACATCTTCATAGACAGGGCAAATTTAGGGCTTATTATTGGTAAAAATATGAATAACAATGCTCTATCTATAATGATGTAACAATGTATTACTTTTCATTTCGGAGGCCTTCTCTTTCGGTGATTACGACTGAATCCGAATTTGCTTTTAGATTTTTTCTATCACGTCAGGTTTCCAATCCTGCACATAGAGATTGCAATGTTAAAGTAAAAGATGTGAAGAGAAGCGGCTGTGATGTTAAAGTATCCATATATTATTTGGCCACAAAGAAATATATCAGGTCCCAGACTCTGAATAATTTAAAACTGTTTCATTGAAAAACAAGAAATCTGTGGGCGACAGAAAAAAAAACTGACGTCAGATACGGATTCACCACACGCAAAAGCATAAGAATCAAATCTTAACGTTAAAGATGACTTTAAAAACTTATTTTTCGTTGGTCAGTGTAATAAGCAAATGTCATGTGGGGCTAATTCTATGTTTACAGTAAACTATAACACACCAGTTGGACTTCCTCATAATGCGCTCAATTTGGAGACATGACCAAATTTTCAATGCCATTTCTGTTCAAAATTGTGCTAATTTTCGAGATTAATTTGTAAAAAGTTATCTTAACCTACGAAGGTATCTCTAAAGAACAACACTGAAACGGACATTGGTCAATTATTCTCATTGAAAACAAACCACTCCGTTCATTCCTCTCCTAACTTAAATCGATGCTAACTGTCTTATTACGAATAGTGTAACAAAATAGAGTATAAAAAACCTCTTCACATTGAATATGGAGTCAACAAATCTAGAATGGCTACAAAATGAAAGTGTATATCTATGCAAAGAATAAAATAAAAATAGGCTGGGGAAAGGGAAGCTCTATTCATAGGGCTGTCGAGGGTCCATTCTGGGTGGTGATGGAATAACAGGAAAAAAGCTTCCGACATTTGATGGATGGCGGGAAATATCCCCATGAGTCTCACAAAAATAAAGAACTGGTACTTTATTTATATAACAAAATAATCAAAATATATCCCAACAATCGATGACGCAATCCTCTATTTCCCAACAATTCGTTTCATTAACATGAACCAACTCCAAAGAAGATTGAAGTTCCAGATTAGAGCAGACCTAGTTATTTATTATTATTTATTATTATTATTATTAATATTAACCATATGACTATTATCACCCAGGGGGTGTCGTCTATTCAGCCTTCGGTTCCGGAAACAAGTTTTCCCAGAGCTCGCGCGCGCATGCTGCGAGAGGTCAATTCAACCGGAAATTACGATATTGCAACGAAGAGGAAGGGGGGTTCAGCGAAGATGGGGTAGCTGCAACACAATGATGATTATGTTGGAAAAGCGTTTGTTACTTTTGAAACGAAGATGAGTCCGTAAAGGTGCCTTCTTTGGAAACAACTCTTCTTTCAGGCCCATCGATTCGAGTTGGGAGGAGGGTCAGGAAACAAGACTGCTGATAGAAAGTCAACGCTTGTTTCTTTCTGTTTAACCCACTGTAATTCGATGAACTGTCGAGAAGGGTTACCGAAAGGGGGGAGGGGTGTTAAATGCAATTGGCAGATAAATATTTGCTCGCCGCCTATGTCGGTGCCGACCACATCGAGCCACTGAGCAAATTTGTTCAACTAACCAAATTTTATCGGGGGTGTTACAGGACGATCATGGGGATGGAATAGGGGTGCGTGACATGGTAGTAACCCATCCCCAATACCCCACCCTCACTCCAGCGTGTAATCTTCGATTTCACGCTGCGATCAGAGGAGTCACTTTCATTGGGTCGCCATAGCACCAAACGAAATCTCCCGATTGGCTACCCCTCCTCCCGCTTTAACACTTTCCCAACTCCTCTCTGCTCTCTCTATCATGCGCTTCAAGGAAATAAGAGATTATCGCGGATTAACTTAATCTTTCATCGGGGCAATCGCCGGAGCTGATAAAGGATGAGCCCTGGAGAGTCGCGAGCCCGCCGCCGTCTCTCTCTCACTCGAGTGGCGACCGGTTACCGTAGCAACTCGATCCCATCTTTCAATAGGACGGCGGGGGTGACGTCATTTCGCTGGTTGCCATAGCAACCGGATGCTGCGGACGACGACGACGACGACGACGATGATGAGGAGGAGGAGGTGAGCTCGGGGATGGAGAGGCTGCTGCTGCTGCTGCCTTCGCTCTTTTCCCCATTGTGTTGTTGTTGTTTGACTCTTATTAAACAGACCGAATACGTTCTCCTTGGATTAAATGGCGTCCTCGAGACCCACCTGACAACCGATTTCCACAACCCCCTCCTCAAATACCCCCCTCTCGACATCCCCCTCTCTTTTTCCTCTTTTCTTCTCCTACCTACCTTCACCCGCTGTTTTTCTAATGAATGTTTCTCCCGCTGAGAGAGAAGCGAAGCGACAAAGATAAAACGCGTCCAATCATGAAAATAATAAAATAAAAAAAAAAACTTTATATAAAAAATAAAAAAAAAAAGATTAATAACAAAAGATTTTTTTCCTCTCACATAAAAAAAATAAATCACCGAAACATCCAATTACAGCAAAGTTTGCCATCCATGAAAACAAATCATCTCTTTTGCATAATAACAACAAGAAAAATCTCTTTTTTCTTAATGAACTCCAATTGGATTTGCTCATAGCCACAGAGAAACAAACAATAACCGCAACTTATAATTAATAATAATAATTTAAATAATAATACGTCATTACTAATAACTGCTCTATAATAGGAGTTACTTAATAGGAGTCACAAATCTGTAAGAATCTCGTATATGTACAGGAATGATATCCTGATCTTTAGTGATAACATGGAAATACAGTTGAGGTAAATTTACGCACATGGAACATTAACAGCATTGCTTCTCAACTTTAATACATAAATATAAACATAACGAAATGAAAATAAACTATTAAGTAATGACATAACCAAGTACCGAAAGGCTAAACTAATCGCTGTCACAAACTATTGGAAATATAATTCCAAAATATTTAAATTGCTTTTAAAAACCTTAAAACAGGTTCCAGTGAGTCAAATTCGACAATCTACAAATTTTATAACTATTCGTATATATTCATTCATGGCATGTCGTTATTTGTTGTTTGATATATTACATGCCCTATCTTAGCATTGGATATTTCTAATGGTACCATAATTGTATCATTAGCACAGGTAGCAATGAATCAAATTCGACCATCTTCGAACTTATTAAACTTTTATATTCAATTTATGACAGGTTGTTCCGAGTCGTTTGATATTACATGCCATAGCTTAGCAGTGAAAATTTCCAATGATACCATAGTGATATCATTAGCACAGGTACCCCCGAATTTATTACCTACATTTCTATATTTGTTCAGGACATGTCATTCCAAGCTGTATGATATGTCATTAACAAGTCTTTAATCGTTACTAAAATTAGTTACATGTTGAATGTGGCCTCCACCATTTACTGAAAGCCATTTTGACCTGTGTCTTCGTGTATAATTTCGTATACGAATATTGCATAGAGCGCCATTCCATGCTGGTGGTGACCTTTTGAACTAATTTTTTTTTTTGGTGGGTATGAACTTCCCATATGCCCTCTTGTATAATATTACCAAGTATTATAGCTTTTGGTCCAGTAGTTTTTTTTTATGGTCATGTCAAAATGCAACTTTAATTATAAAGACCCTGTATATTCGGTCATGATAGGTGGTTACAATTTGGCTGCTATATTACATGATAATAACTTAGCATGAGAAATTTACCAATGATACCACAATGGTATCATTAAAACATGTACTACTGAAACAAATTCACTAAAGGTCTTGTTAGAGGATTCAGAGGTGCGATGGGTCCAGATTTTATTCTCATGTATGTCCCGACAGAGTTCTGATGGTGGAGGACTATCTGCAAAGTGAGGATATACCGAAGCAAGATCTCCGAACATGATCTCGATTGAACATGTATGGGAGAAAACGTACATAATAACGCTTTATTCGCTCTTATTTTATCATTTCGAATTGTTTGATATACTACTTGCTATATCTTATCATTGAAAATTTTTGAAGGTGTCATAAGGGTACCATTAGAGCACGTGCAATTGTATCGATTGCGACCATCTTCAAATTGACTCATGCGCGGAACCATATTTATCAATTGGCGAAAACAGTAATTAATAACCGCTTATAGCTCGTCATTACGATTTGTTTGCTATATTATTTACTATATCTTAGCATTGAAAATTGCTAGGTGGAGTCATGAAGGTACCATTTGTGCACGTGCCATTGAACCAATTTCGATCATATTTGCGATTGGCTCGTGTCATGAACCCTATTAATCGATTGACGAAAACAGATTTTGAAAATCTTTCATAGCCTTCGAGGACGGACAGACAGACAGATACGTTTCCCCACGGTAATAGCTTAAAGCACCTTTCGATACTTAATAAATGGGCAAAATGGAATTTCTGATGAACAACAATTTCAATAGCATCAGGCTGCAAATACCAATTACACTGGTCAACAGCCAAAATGCTCACGGAACCAAATTAGGTGTTTCTTATAGTATTTTTAACGGTAATTACAAAACTAAAAACTAAACTTTTCTATCACGCACCATACTAAATATTTCCAATTTCGACGCCTATTTCGCAAGATATGCATGTGACGTAAAATACTATCCCCTGTTAAGTACTTCCAAATATGTTTTGAAATGCGCCAAACAGTTCAGTTTTCAGCATATTAGACCCGTTTTCACGAGGACTTTCTTTAGTACGTGGCGTCTGGAAAGTCCCGAAGGAAGGACCAGCAATTAGGGGCTTATTTTCCCTGATACGCCTCTCCATGATAAAAATATCCTGGTAGAACCTTTCTCCATGTTCATCACTAACGTCACCAAGGTTGGCAGGAAAAAAAATCCAGATGGGAATGCAGGAAATGAATCTTTAATGCCATAACGCATCCCAATTCATAAGATGCTTGTAGAAGCTCTTCAACAAATTCGGCGTAGTTAGGTTCCTTGTTCTCTCCCAAGAACCCGTGCACCACAACCTTCAGAGCTTTCTAGGCTGTTAGTTCCACTGAGTTCAATGCAGTTTCAAACAGCCATTAACTCCCTGATTCAAGGGCCAACAAAAATCCCTTCTTTTATTTTCGTGTCGCTGATGCGACTACATGTTTATTTTCGAGATTCATTTGCCCAGGAGCCAAATTTTGGTGCTCCTTCGACCATATCCAGTCCTTTGTGCTCTAGTAGAAACGTTTTGCCCGGCTATCCCACTCACAAATGACCAGTGTTATCTGTCTACTAACCAGTATTTTCAACGCTTTTAAAACATCATTACTGGATTTGCAAAGTCCGTCGTTTCGTTGCGAATTTCTTTTCGAATATTTTAGTTTTGGCTTTAGATTCGGATAGATCATGAAAAAGTAAGTAAAAGTTATAATAGGCACACATGTCCTTTTAGCATCATTCTGGTAATGCAGTAACATGGTTTAATTCTGTCTGTACTATATTACATTAGTATGGTTAACAATATCAGTAATTGTTATGATTAAATGACATTACCACAAAACTTTAACTATTAATTAATTCAAACAGATAATTATTGAAACTAGTAATTAGGAATGTTCATTTGGAGGTTTTGCTCGGCTTGTGGAGGGATCTAGGAGACTATTTGATGGATCAACCAAAAAGGTGGGAACCTCTAATCCATAAGGAGATTTGAAATACCGGATACGTATTGGTTGTTGTTCCCTTTTTGGTTGTTCCATTCCACTGTTCAGGAGGGTACCTGACTTAGATAGATACCATTGGTATTTGGAGTCCATTTCTTCCATTTATTTCCATTTCATTATATTTACTTTTATGTACTAGCAAATGCTGTTTATGTTACTTCAAAATAACATTTCCGAAACGGCTGCAACATCCAAGTAAAAAAAAATGTTTAAAATGTACAACAAATACAGGGTGATTCAGTCAATTTCTGACCATTTCAGTACTATGATTTATTGACCCATTAATGTTTACAAACTTAGCATTTCAGTATGATATTTTAGGCAGTTCGGAGTTTTTATTCCCGTGGAAAAGTCTTGATGATATGCTCAATGTGTTGAACTGCTCGCAGCCGAATGGTGAAGTTGTTCATAACTCTATCCAGGATTTCTGCATCCACAAGGGTGCAGCAGTCGACGATGCTCTGTCGCATCTGGTCTAGGGTTCTTGGTGCTGTAGTTAACACACTGTCTTTAAGGAATCCCCAGAGATAAAAATCACATGGGTTTAGGTCAGGACTCGTAGGGAGCCAAAGAAAGCTACCCCCGAATCGATCTGGAATCCTGTTTGAAATGACACGATTTCCGAATTTCTGATTGAGAAAGTCTAGCACTTCTGTAGTGGTGTGAGGTCTAGCCCCATCCTGTTGAAACCATTGATGTCGAAGCGGTATACGCCTCCTTCGCAGCTCGGGGATGAAGAAGGTTTCCAACATGTTAAGGTAAGCCTGTGACGTTACGGTGCCCTCAAAAAAGAATGGACCAATGATGCCTCTTTTGGAAATCGCGCACCAAGCCATAACCTTTCGTGGATGAAGAGGTGACTTATGGATCTCGTGAGGGCGCTGGGAACCCCAAAAACGAACGTTGTGTTTATTAACGTCACCTGACAGATGGAAGAAGGCCTCATCTGACACCCACAGGTTGTCCACAATGTCCTGATTGGCTTCCATTTCTGCTTCAAACTCCATCGCAAATTGTTGTCGCTTCTGTCTTCCAGTGTCTGTTAACTCCTGATAAACATTGATCTTATACGGGAGCAGGTGTAAATCCTTTCGTCATGGTATAGGACAGCCCTTCTTCAATGGATAGGCGGCGAACAGATTTTTTGGTAGGGGAATCGGCCAACTTTGTGCGAACATTTTCGACAACTTCGGCCGTTCGAACACGAGCTTCGCTCCCGCCTTTTTTCTTGCCTTTAACACATCCAGTGACACGAAATTGCTTGACAAAATCCATGATTGCTTGCCTGCCTGGTGCGTCTCGACACTTATACTCCTTCCGGAACTTTCTTTGCAGGGTTACAGGTGATTTTGTCTCGACAACCTTGAATTTCTGCTCTGTTGATAAAGCGGGCGCCGTTTTTCAACAATACGATTTTCATGCAGCGCCGTTGCAACAATACAAACTCCAACTATTTAGAAATTCGATATGGCGCTCATATTCTTTCAATTGTTTATCCCTAATGCACGTCATTCGAGTGAAATGGTCAGAAATTGACTGAATCACCCTGTCGTATAAAACCAGAAAGAAAATAAAAATACGCACAAGCATTATCAGAAACGAAATTTGATTGAACTTCATGCTGATTACGAACAAAACAAACCGGTTTGTGCCATCATTCCGAATTTATCTACTTACATTCAGGTTCTTTGACAAATAAAAATATGAACTGATCCTAACCCACCTTCACTCGTGCAAATAGCTTTCCACCCGATATGCAAATGATCAAAAAAAGTTAGCAGACGTGCTGCCCGACCCGACATCAAGGATTTCAGGTCTGAGGTGCCATATTGTTTGATAGCTGGACCTCCGTAGATGCAAAGTATATTGAGCTTTGCATTGAACCGTTGCGCTTCCGTGGCACCTAGATAACGCCTTGAAAGAAAACACAATATCTCTTAACCACGTAAGATTTTATATACTAAAAGCTTGGGACCATACATAAAATGAGCAAACGGTATTATTTGACAAGAGATTTGACAAGAGGTATTGTGCTATCTTTTTATTGCATTCTATCCACAGTTTCGTTCTATTTATTAAGATAACGCCCTACCAAACACGGGACGCCTCTCTTGAGAGACACTCTCTGGCCAGTCAGATCGCCACATCTACTGAGTTAGGGCAACGTCTAAGACCAAACAAGAATGTCGACGGATTAGCCAGCCAATTCGGAGGTTATTGTCAAGATATCAGTAAAAGAACACCATCCGGCAAATTTATCAATCGATGCAACGCTTTGTGTAACGCTTTCTTTCCAATACATCGCCCGACTGTTCTCAAAGACTAATCATTACTTCTTCTACACAATACAGGGTGTCCAAAAAGTCTGGCAACATGGCAGACATCTCAAAGCTGACCGCACTCAAACATGACTTTGATCCCCAAATTTAAGGTCATCCATTTGCTAACTCGAAAACTATTAAAGACAGAGAAAAATTTCCAATTGCTACCCTGTAGAGCAACACCACATTAGTCTAAAAACAATTTTTCATCACACCCTTCTCCTTGAAAGATTTTCAGAAAATGGGCGAGAAAAAGTCACTCAAGAGTGTGCTTCCCCTTCCCAACGGTGTGCTTCACTGCAATTCAAATGTGTTAGAAACCTCAGCCAACCTGGCCAGCTCAACCTGACCCTGAGCGACTCTATAAGATAAAGACCGCAATGTCGGTTTACAGCCGTGGCACGAGCCGATTATCAATTACGTCCACATAGCTTACCTTATCACGGCTTATTCTGAAAATAAAAACGGTGAGCCAGAAATTTCGAAGTTTGACAATTCAAAGAAAACTCTAAGATCTGCTGCTGTCTTACATAACCAAACTTCACTGGCCTACACAAAATTAGGTTACGTTAGAGATAACTCGATACCCTACCTGGCAAATGACAAAGTACAAGCAATTCATTTGGTATCAGTGGACTTCTGGAAGAGGCTATTCAAGTCAAAAAGTCCAAATGAACATTTCAACTGTTTCTCGAAAAAGTAAATGCTAAATTAATCATTTTACATTACTTGGGGATTTACTTACAACTCAAGTGTCACATTACGGCAGTCTATTATGGAATACATAATGTATAGACCTTTTTCATTAGCTCCCATGACGTCACATCATGGCCGCCGCAGTGAGGTGAATCATAGGGAAAATACTGCTGGTTTCATGGCTGCTGAGCTGTGTTCTCACGTTTTGGTGGCAAAAATGAATAACGAAAGTGAGCACTGCAAAACGATGAAAAATTCGGTAAAACTGTCGAATTTGCTTATGAAATTAATAGTACCATCTCTCTCAAAATAGATCTGGTTGCTTAATACTTTGCCATGGTTTGCTTTACACGAACAAAGAACGGCGACACAGGAAGAGATTTCTGGTGCATCATAGGAAGGTCAGGAATTCTTAATCTGTGGTCAGGATTTGGCGAACACAGCTAAGTTTCGTCGTATCACGTGACAAACCACGCAAGTTGATGGTAGTAGTATTAGGCTGGGTGGAAATATTTCATGGCACGTGTTGAGTCCCCTCATAGGTCATCATTAGAAAAGAGAATTTTTAACAACAAACTAAGAAAGTCCAGGACATATAATCGGCTACAGTTGGCAATTCAGTGAAATAGTTCCGAAATCCAATTGTCTTTGTGAAAATAAAAATAAGAAATTAAACACAGTATTCTAATATCATTAGTTCGATATCGCCGCTTCGTAGCTCAGAGATAATAACATTTCAAAATAGGAAATAAGATAGATGACTCTTGCTACCTCCTGTTGAGGCTTTATGACGCCAAAGCAATTTTCATAAGAGCGGAGTACTAGACAAACACTAAACATGAATTTTCAGAATCTTTCAAGAGGCAAATCTGCATACAAGCTGTTAACTCTAAATAGCAGCGTATCTCACCTTTAGGTTGCTCCTAAATTTTTATGGGTCACGAAATAGTCGGTACACATCTTCACCGGATCGTTCAATTACAATTATATTGATTTTGTTAGATTCCAAAGCATAACATGTTTATAACGAATGTTTTGGGGTCGCCGTCTAAAAAAAAGATTGAGAATCGCTGGAAAAGGAGGATCTTTCGTATTAGGAGTGAGGTGTTCGTATTAAATTGCCAAGTCAGGAAGCATTCGAAGAGATATCTTCCTACTTTGTAATAAAATGTCTCGGCTTGCACTCGAGAATAAAATTAAAAAAAAAACAACGAAGGGGGTTAAAGAAAAAGAGAGAAAGCGAAGACAAACTTCACCTGTAAATTAGTTTGTCGACTAAAAATTGCGAATAAATTGCGTCTCTTTTTTCTTAACCCCTTCATTTACAAAGTAATAACGGAAGTCGAGGAAGGAGTACGGGCGAGCTGCGTCTATTGTCGTGAAGAGAAGGTAATGGAAAATAAAGAAGCAAAAAAAAGGTAGAGGGAGGTAGAGAAAGAGTAGGAAGCCGCGATGTTTTTCCTCCAAAACAGAGTAAGTCATAAATTCAATTAATTGCGCGCATCACGCAGCGACCGAGATTAAAAATTCCGTCGCAAAGGAGGGGGGAAGGAGAGACACGAGAGAGAGAGGCCTGTGTTTATGGAGAGAGAGGCCCACCTTCCTTCCATTAACGAGGCGAACTTGACTGCGCAAGCGCGACGATTGTTTCCTGCGCGCCGGCATACGTCTCCCGAGCAACGGGGCCTCGAAGCTTGTCAGCGGCGCCGAAACAATGCCTGCCCCCCACTCCACCCACCCATCAGCGAGCGTTGACTGGAGAAGCGCAGGCGCACGACACGCTAACCACACTCGACTCACATTGATTCTAAACCTCCACCCCAACCAAAAAACGGGAGATTCAAGCTTAAGCCCTAAAGAAAACAAAGCACCATTTTAGACTCAAACCTATCTAGACCTCGGCAGAAGATGCTAAAATGCATAAAATTAGAACCACTGGTCAAAACATGAAAACCCAAGAGCCTAATAGGCTACCACAATTTCTAATTGTATCCAACATCATATATCTTTAACTTGGATTATCATCATCATTAAAATAATAAAAATACACAAATACCTAACATTCTTTCCTATTCTAAAAAAGTCCTTTAAGCAATCTATTGGCCTCATGGATGCCTCCATAACAGTTTGAAGCCTGACAAAAGAAGAACCTTAAACAGCCAAAACTAACAACCAATGAAACAATGCCGGAATCAACTTGACAGCATCTTTGTGGATCTTCCAAAGGTTTTTGCCTCAATCTCCATAAACGTTTCATTATGGAGTGCTCAGAAAGCAGTCTCCAGTTTCCTCAAAGTCCTTCATTAAGATAATTTTACATCTTTGGCTTAGATAATTAGGCCTAAGCCGACGACTTGAAACTACACTCCCAAGCTCTTTCTAGATGGCTCATTAGAGCAGCGTTTCTTAAAGGTGGGCGGATTGCAGAAAATATGGTGAATGACCCAATTATTGTCAATTATTATTTTATAAACTCACTAAATAGTGTGAAAATTTGTGTGGTTCGGAGGTCTTTTGAAATTTTTAAGTGTAAAGGTAGGGGAGGGGGGAGGTCGCGAGACCAAAAAGTTTAAAAACGTGTCTTATCTTTGTTAAGAGTCATATCTCCTTGAGGTGGCAGAGCCGACATCGATCTCAGCTTTACACAACGTCAGACTTCTTGGTTAGAAAGAGTCCAAGATGCAATATCAAAAGCCAATTGTTCCACGGCCTCATTTGTAAATGATATTGTCTCGCCGAGTTGGTCCGCTTTGAGAGGTAATCCCTGAATAACGCCAATTGTTGGATCGTTAATGCCCATAATTTGTAAATCTTGTATTAACTGGTCTCTAAATTGAGTCAAAAGCCTTTGGAAAACGAATTCTGACAATAATTTGCGGCTTAGAATAACACAAATACTAACAAAAAATGATATGAGACGCCTATCATATTTAGCGCATATGAAAATGATCGTACTAGCGAAGAGGCGATTGTGGGCATTTCCGACGTGGGCGAAGTGTGGCAATGGAAGTGATTTGGGCGGCATCTACTTTCGACCTTTTGGGCGAAGTGTGGCAATTGGACGGTAGTTCCAGAATTGTTTATAATCCCCTGTTTTACGTTTTGAAAACCAGCAAAAAGACCGTGGCGAGACTTATTGTGAATTGCATGGCTTTTGTCGTCGTATAAATTTCAAACCGCAGACACAAAAGCAGATTTGTCTTTGATGCGATATGGAAAAGTTTTTGATTCACAATTCATGTCACCATTACTTAAAATGGATTGAATGGAGCTCCTTTTTAACAAGTGGCAATAATATATCACAACTAAGCTAAAGACCGAAGACAAGATTAACTTTAACACAAAAACAGTTGCCATTTGAAAGGTTCGGGTGTAAAAGATGATAACCCACGCAGAAACGTTTTCGAGATATAATCAAGAGAACATTTGGGTTTACCCAAAAATGAAAACAACCGGGAGCCATCTACGAAGCATAAATTGAATTATATGAGTATTTCGCTGAATAGGCAACATATTGCAGGAATCAAAAATGACATTATCACAAAAATTACAATTTTGAAGGTTATGTTTTACGGCCGAGCCCTTCATTTATTGACATAGATGTACGTGGTGCTACCCAAAATATCCAAGAATTTACATATTCGGCACAAACCAAAAACAGTACGAGGTTCTGCCGTTAGGTGCACCTTTCAGCAGCTTGGTAATTGTAGGCGTATTCTTTGTGAGTAATTGCTGTTTGTGTTGCAACGTTTTTATTTTGTGGTTCTGCGAATTTCTGAATTATTCGACCTAGTCAGACTGTCAACAGGAAGTTTTTCCGCGAGATCTGAGGTGACTGAGGGGAAAATTTCGCGCAATCGGCCCGAGTTGTGGAAGAACAAAGACTGGTTGCTCCGCCATGACAATGCGCTCGCACACACCTCGCTCGTTGTGAAGAAATTCCTGGAAAAAAACAAATAGGCAACGGTTCCCCACCCTCTCTTCTCTCCTGACCTAGCCCCCTGCGATTTCTACCTTTCCCCTAAATGAAAGGGCGACGTTTTGACTCTACTGAAGATATCCAAGAGGAATCGCAACTGGTCTTGAACATCCTAGAACCTTCGGACTTCCAGGAGTGCTTTCAAAAATATTATAATCGCTGGGATCGTTACATACGTGCTGGAGATGATTACTTTGAAGGCGTCAGCGGAAATTAGGGTGTAGAGTACGTTTTTTCTGCTTTTTACAAGAAAATTCTCGAAAATGTTGGATAGATGCTCGTAATTCTATCACAAAGTGATCATCAGTCAGTATGCTCTGATGATCACTTTGTAATAGAAATGTCCGTCTATGCCAACAAATGTCAACTTTTTATGATCAAGTATATCTTGGTATCCCATTTCTTCACACAATAAGTAATCACAGCCTCAAGGCTCAAACACATATACACGGAAACAGAGTGCACAGATTTCATTCGCAAAAAATGCGCACGACGCGTGCGACAAGATTAGACACAATTCCACGGAATTCATCCGACTGAACGTGCATATATTACCGGAAGTTGTCTATTTTCTGTGGAAAAAATGGATTTCATTGCTGTCAAAGCAGCAAAGAATATTACAGTATTAATATTTCTGCACTTCTATAATTAACGTTTCATCGAAAGCTCTTAATTCATGTTCAGATCTCGCTTCGACTGAATAGGCCTCCATTTTCTTATTTTGTTGTTATCGAAACTCGAAAGCAAATGATGACGTAGCAGCGGCGAGCAATGTGATTGGTTGTTCGTTTTCTTCGGGCGGAAGAAAATCGGACGAGCTCAAAGTCAGTCGTATCTTCGTAGAAGATGATTAGTTGTCACTTGAGTCGCGCACGACACTTGTCGCGCGAAATCCGTGTAGATGTGTTTGAGCCTTCAGAGGTTTATTTATACTTATTTAAAGACGATAACTCCACAAAGATTGTCTTAAACAAATAAAACCTTCCAATACTCGTCGAGATACATTGGGCCTTTTAAAATTATCTTCATATCTCATTTGGTAACACGAATCACCTTTGTGAGCAACCTTCAATCACAAGTTGTTAAGTTGACAACTGCTTCGAAGACCGAAAACCAACTTCTTATTATTCTCCCTTAAGGACTTAATAAAGAATATTTTAGCAGGACTGGACTTGCTTTCCAACATTATCATCTTCTTCGTGACAACCTTTCGTGATTTACGTCTTAATCGGCTCCTGGAATCAACTTTTTATTGTACTAACCTAAAACAATTTCATCAATTAAAAGACCCTTTTCTGAATTGACGCAATGTCTGTTCCTGGGTCAAAAATGTTAATTTTGAAATTTGGAAATGAGAAAAAGGAGGACGAATTTGCGTCGTTTTATTCATATAAAGTCATTAGGTGGAAGGTCGGAGGGAAAAAAAAATTATGAAGCAAAATTAACATGCATATACGTACAAGAAACACAGTAAAGTCAAAAATTTCGTTTGAAACATGTGAAAATAGCCTATGTCTCCGAATGATGGAATGAAGAGATTATAATGGTATAGCAATGTATGTCTAAAATTACAACAAATCAATAGCGCAAAGAATACCTTTGATAAGGAAATAGGACATCAATCTAAACATCTAATTCTCATTGCAATTTCTGGTATATTCTGTATAAATAATTCGTACCACCAAAATAAACCATGATTACTGCAAACAAAATTATCCAAAACGCACGTTTTTTATGTTCGTAGCTAATTTGCGTAAAGTCACCTCTTCCCGGCTTGTAATTTCATTTGAAATATATTTGTTTCGTCATTTGATCGCAACGTATTTTACAAATATATGCACATAACACTTTTGAACCATCAATGTATAATGTAGTTATAAGAGTGCCCACAAAAGAATGTCCCCGTTTTAGTTCGCTATATCTCTATGTCACTACTCCGATATACGTGAAGGGTAGTTCCTAGTGAATGCCAAGAGAGGTTGCGTTCAGAAATCGGTGAACCTCCCCTTATCTCCAACGTTTCGTTGTGGGAACCAGGACAGGGCTCCCCATCACTGGCTCCCTCCCAGGCCCCTGGACATACCGCTATGTGGCTTTTTTCCTATGGGGATATGCGAAAAAACCGTGTTTAGGTCACCGTTGCCATGAAACTTGGACGAGTTTGAATAGCGTTGTTCGAGTAGTGACTGGTAAGGGAAAGAGGGGGAATATTACAAAATACCGAACAGTTGTAATATTCAGGAATTTAATAAAATTTTTATCTTTTTTTTCATTCTTTTGTGTAAATAAAATTAAAAGCAGCGAAATTTTTTGTGGACACCTTATAAATAAAATGAGAATCAGAAATGAATCTTTTCTCGACGATTACAGAGTAATTCACTTTGACTCATCAGTCCTCAATATCCACATCAATTTGTCCGAAGAAAAAAAAAACAAGTTTCTGAAGAAATTCATATTGGGTGAAGATGGAGTAACTTTACCATTCATTCAAACAGTCAATTTTTCATTAAACTTTCTCTTCAGTCTTTACAGGAAAAGAAAATCTTTTGAAAGAAACCCTATAAGGAAAGGTTCTTTTACCCCATTACTCAACTTGATGTTTTCGTTTTTTCGTCAACCACTCTATCGCAAAATTGTAAACATATTTTCATCTAGAAATTCACTTCATTTGCTTCAATTGCTTCAGAAATTTGCTTACGCTCTACCACAATTCAATTTATCAAATTTACGTTAAAAAATGCAAACTGAAACTACAATGAAATACACAACTCTTACATTTTCCCCTATATTTCTGAAGTTCATGATCAAATGCAAAAATAAGCCAAATTCTAAACTAATTATTAGAAATCCAGTAAGATTGGTCATACCTTTTCTTCTCTACAACTTCGGAGTAGAAGCAAATGAACTAAAAAAAATTCCCACGGAAGTAGCACCGTTTGGTACTTTCTCCAAATAAATCTCCGTACTATTTCAAGGCGTATCCAACAGAATTTAGCAAACTTCAGTCTTAGAAATCGATTAGCTTTGAGTTCGGTAATAGTAATCCCTAATCTCCGTTCGAATAGCGAGCCTGTAAAGGAGAAATAGGAAGTCAATTAATTACTACTGGAAATAAATTATTAATCAAGCAGAGCTTGTCAAGATGATCTATCAATAAATATGGATGGATTCTTAAATATTAATTTAAAGATTACGCCTAACACTAATAATTGTAGTGCTTCAGTACAATTGTACGAGACACACTACGGTTGCCATAAAGCAATTATTTAGTTAATATATAAGAATTGCTTTTTATTTTAAAATGAATACTGAGCAATGCCATAGACATAGTAAATCTGGAGTTAGAAACTTTAGCTTAAAACTAGTGATGTCAAGATCGGATATCCGGATCTTTTTTTCGGACCTAGGTCCGAGATCCGAGAACCGGATGTTGGTCAGAAATCCGAGATCCGGAACTTGGATCCGAGATCTCTGATCCGGATCTTGGATGCGAGATCTGAGATCCGGATCTTGGATTCGAGATCCGAAAATCGGATCCTAGACAGGAAATTGTGTATATGCAAACTTTTTCTGAAAGCAGTTTATAAAAACTTTTATTAAGTGATAGCCTAGTCCTCTTAAGTCCTAATTAGTCTTAATACGCATCCAGCGAAAGGATCCGAAATCCGGATCAGATATCCGAGATTCGAAATCCGGATCTGATATCCGATATCCGAAATCTGGATCCGATATCCGATATCCGGATATCTGGATATCCGATATCCGGATCCGATATCCGGATACGGATCCGGATATTTCTAGATCCGAATCCGGATATTATCAGATCCGAATCAGAGATCCGGATCCAACGGACATCACTACTTAAAACTCCTTCTTGGAATGTTCGCAAGATTTTATTTGAAAGACAAATGGTAGTGACGTTAAAATAAAAGAAGGAATTTTTTGTGGGTCCCCAAAGAAGAGCATTGATTACAGATGGAATATTAAAAGATCTGTTAAGCCAAGTTGAAAAAATCAGCGTGGAATTCATTGAAAAAAATTGTGCTAAGAAATCATAATACGAGATGCAATATGTCCCTCAAAATTTATTTCTTAAAGGTCACTTCTTCCTTTCTTCATTTGTCTCTGGTTACACCAGTTGGCGCTTGACGGAACTTCTTTACTCCACTACTCAAGAATGCGCACGAATACAATGGAATATTCCTTCGAAGGAACAGCAGACAACAATCCAAACAACAGTGTATGCTTGCGTGCAAACAATGAGTTCGGTTTTATTTTGTAGCGCATTTAAAAAAAAAATAAAATAGTGCGATTTCTTATTTGCTAAGAGCAATTAGCAGCTTTAGGTGAATAAAATATTTCAATTTGGTTTGAAACTGTGAGATACAGGTTCCGATGGTTCCCTTGTGAGACTTCAGCAATAACAGACTAACATGTTGATATGAGGAACACTTAGTTATAAGAATGTCATTATTGTTGTAAAACACTCGGGCTGTCTAAAAAGTCCAACCGATGCTGACTGCAACTGACCAAATCACATAACGCCCCCTAAAGACAAGGCTTGTTCACTGAAATGTCATACATTATTACATCATCATTACAGGGTGAAATTTAGGGCTTATTATTCTAGATACAGGGTGATTCTAAAAGGTCGTG